>LUCH01018301.1:0-15889 GCA_013368495.1 Paragonimus heterotremus
TGATTTTAAAATTTCGAAAAAATATTTAAAAATCGAGGATTCGCGCCAAAAGGACCGTTTTGCCTTTTGAACGACCTTCAAGGCGAATCCCGTGAGTCGGATAATTTTTTTCATATTCACGACACCTTTGGGAAATCAACCTAAATTTTTCGCACGCGGCATCACACACACCCACCAGGAGTTAGCTAGAAGTTGTAAAAATGAGAACTATCTAATTCTCGCGAGATGACCTTGCATGGATTTACACATGGAGCACAGAAAATCAGGTTCATAATCCGTTTACATATTTACCCATGCGAATATGCTTTTTTGTATAGTTAAAATCAAGGCACGAATTCGTGAATGCTACTGGTGGCCGCTTAAGAATTCGAGCGTGGAAACCGCTGTTAAGGATTGTGCGGTTTGTCAGCATTCTGATAAGAGTTTAACTTCTATCGGTGCCCCTATACAGTCCATGGAATACCCAATGCAACCTTGGGTGAAGTTGGCAATAGACGTCATGGGCCCGTTTGAAAACGTTTCACAAAACAAAAAGAATGTTCTTGTGGCTAGTTGCTTTTATACAAAATGGCCGGAGGCTCATTTATGTGGAGAGACTACAACGACTGTTATTATTAACTGGCTACAACATTTTTCCCCTCGATTCGGCTTACCGGAGGAGATTGTAACGGATAATGGGCCGCATTTTCGCAGCTACGAATTCAGTCCGTTTTTGGGTCATCATGATATCCATCATGTGCATACCGCTGCATACAACCCTTCGTCAAATGAGATGGTGGAACGCCTGAACCGGGCGCTGAAGGAAGCCATACAGTCAACTCTATTGGGAGGTGAATCTTGAGACTCAGCCTTCCTGACATCACTGACAGGTTACAGAACCACACCACATACTGCTACAAGTGTGAAACCAGCGAAGTTAATGTTTGGTAGAGAGATACGAACGAAACTTAATGCGGCGTACATACAAAGATCGGTAATGAATCAAGAAGAACTGGAGAGAAGGAGAAGGTACCAAGAGAGCTACAAAGAAGGCGGGAAATCAATGTACAGTCGGCAATTACGTGAGAGTGAAAAAACACAATTAAAGAGGCCAAAGTTCGCTTCCTGCACCGGTGGCAGTGAAAGAAGTAAGAACTCCAAGAACTTATATATTGAATAACAATTCAATGGTCAATGCAAGACGGCTGTGTACTGCGTCAAAAAACACGAAACCTAGAGACTAACCCACAATCTGTGAGCCGCTGATAAGCGGACAAATACCAAAAACGCAGTCTTCCACGAAGATTGAGGCGGACAAAATACCAAACGCTGAAATACGGAATGCCAGACGCGGAAGGAGGAGGTGGTGTTGTGTCCAATCGAATGCAAGTGAGCCATGCAGTCGGCCAATCAGATGGCTCTGGCCTTCAAGCGATCGATAGCACATGCGGGCATCGGCTGCCTGTGCCGCGTGGACTGAAAGTTTTTCCGCAACGTTATTTGAAGCGGTTGCTCTAATAAAGCTTACTTACTACTGGTATTTTCCGTCCTTCTTGAATACAACAATGCTCATCCCAGTAAGCCTTCAGATCATAATTTTCGGCTCCTGGTCTTACAAGTTCACTGATTAACATACAAGAACTCCTCAGAAAACGGTGGTATACACTGCTGTCGTGAACCTTGAACAATCACGTTCACCGCTGCCTCACCTACCTTGACCCCTTCTACACTGTGAACATCGCTGAATATAAGTTACATGAGACTGTCAACTGGTTGATAAGGTATTCCGTAATGGGTGCGAAACAAACTACCCTAAATACTATAAAAACTACTGCGCAGCGTTTTATATTTTATTAACCAACACAAAAGTAAAGTAGTTGTGAAAACATTGCGTACACATTTTTCCTCATAATTCATGTGTTCGCCTCGCATTTTCCTGTTTACCTCATGGAATTGCGCTCTTTATTCACTCACACAAGCCTCAGTCGTGTCGGGAAATCTTCTGCGACAAATAGACCCGGAAAATCATGTATTAACCGAGCGATTTGTGGTATTTTCAACCTTCGGATGTTTTCAAAAACAACCGACAAAATCTTCTGTAGCATTCTTCTCAGTTTTTCGCGAGACTTCGGCGTTTACCGTTTTCCCTCATCCAACACTTGTCTCTGTTTATATCAGGTAACGTGGAATCACTCAGTGGTGCAACTGGATATATCTCCCAGCGTGACCTTGGACTATTTAAAACGCCGTCTCACCCATTACCTTGTGAAAAGTAGATAAGTGTGACACCACATCTTCTGGACTGAATTTCTGGAACACGCAAGCTGGGTTCCATCCTGGTGTATACGTCAAACTTTGTAACCCGCAGTTTTTTCTCTTCGATCCCGCCTCTCTTGCTGGCAGATTTCACAATTTCCATATTACCTCATTATTTATTTTTTATCACCCGCAAGTATGTGTACTGATATCGCTCCCTCGAACGTGTTTATCACAGACGTGTTGAGAAGTATGCATTATCCTTATATTGCTTGATAGCTACATACCGCCGAGAACGACTAAATCTGATTAAGGGCCCACTAGAATTTTTTGATTACAAGGGTATATATATGGATAGCTGTACGTTTTGACTACAAACCTGTTCCCTAGTTCACGTGCAAGTTCTAAACACAATTATGTACAAGATCTATCCTGTTGCAGGTACACAATCATTGGGAGAAATGGCCCTTTGCCGAGGGAATACTGCCAGCGGATTTACATTTGCAACTATAACGATCACGGATTCAAAGGTAAACACTGAAGTAGCATGAATATGTTTAAGACCAGTAGTGGTAACTAACACCGATTGATACTACACAATTTATAGCAGTTTAATCAACCATGAGAATGTATCAAAAACCTTCGCAACTAGAATGGAACTGGAAGCCTGGAGGAAGCTGATAAACGCTGTACATCCTTTTTCAGCAATAACCTTGCGAAACTCTCAGGTGCACAAAGCCGCAACTAAAAAACCCACTGAGACATCCACCATTTCAGCTACCGACCCATGTCCTCCTCTAGGTCAGTCAGCCTGCAGCCCTATAGTAGTTTGACCATGATGCAATAACAATGCATATTTCTCAACGCGTTTCTGAGAAACACGCTCTGATTTGCACGATCATGACAGATAATTACGTGCGGTAGAAAGCAACGGGTGGACATACGATAAGACAAACGAAGTCTGTTGCCAAAAGAAAGCGTAATCAGAAGAAAAAGAGTCACAGTCTACAATGTCTGATTCACACACCAGGAAATAAGATAGCTCGCCTGTCCCACAGATTCAGCCCAAAAGAGGAGATGTTACATTAATCTACCATTTACAAGGTTAGGTAAAGACGATGTTTCGAATTTCATGGTCACGTCTGGAAATACGTGCAAGCGCATCTTCGCCGCTGTTTGACGTAACTTCAATCGAAAAAATGTTGGAATAATGCAGTGTGGGCGAGATAGAATGATAAGTTCTAGAATCTGTGGAAGAGTTGAATATACTCTAACGCAGGATTTCCTCCACTGTTGGAAAACGTGCAAAAGTTGAGATTCTCACAAATCGTTTGCTTGAGACTGGGTTTCAAGCGTCCAATCATCGGAAAAATATTCCTTGCATAACGGAAACTCAGGTGAGTAGGAAAAAGGACGCAACCTCATGTGTTAAACGGGCAAGTGTGAAGTGATCACATTTAAATTGAAAAACAACGTATACGTTATATTTTATCGACAAAACTATACGACAATAATGTTTTGTTTTTTTCCACAAAGTATATGATATTGGCAATTATCTGTTATTGTTTCAGTGATAACTGAGTAGCTAGCAGCTACTTGTAGAGTGATTATGACGTGATAGTCGAAACTCCGTACGACGTGTTGACATCGGTTTGTTTTATGGAGTCAACGTTTAAACTATAATCTACATTTCATAGCCCACAAGAGTCATTAATGTTCAGTGAGGAGAGTTTGGGGCGGAATATATCATGAGAAGATCCAGTATATAATGTGAATAGAGGTTTTAATGGGTTTGTTGTGAAGCTTTAACGTCGGTTTGTTTTACAAGACAGTTTGCAAACTGAAATCTACATTTCATATCGCACGATAGTTGCTGGTGGTTACGAGGAGTGTCTGGGCAAGGGATGCAGCACACCATGTCAAGTTGAGCTTCAGTGGGATTGTTTGGGTTGCGCGTGAAGACATATTTTTTAGTTTTCTATAGAGAGTTTTTGTGTCGTAGTCGCGTAAACCTTCGACATCGGCTACCACTGATTGTAACCTGAGTGATTAACAGGGTGAACCAGTTTTTACGAAAGGGCGTATATATAATATGTGAGAAGAGTGCATGAGTGAGCCGTAATCCTTTTTTTCGTTTTTAGGTTTAACTCTACATAAGTTTCTTCCACGCGATCCACTATAAGCCCCAATTTTATATTGTTCATCATTCTGAGAAATGCAAGTGTGTAAGACTCACAGGAATAAAAGGTTGCAGTTTCGTGAGTGAGCAATAATGCAGATGCTAGATGGATTGTGAGTAAACGGTGGATAGGAAGTAGGCAGTTCCAGGAAAGCTGCTTCAAGTGAAAGCCTGCTAGAAGGGACAGGTATATAAAACATATGCCACTGATGGCTGCATGTTTTCCAGATCACATTTAAAAAGGTCATCAGAAGACAAACAAAGTTTCAAGACTGACATTGTTTAATAGTTCAGGGAATCTGTTCAATCCCTTTTTGAAACGCACAAGGCCTGCGAAACACGCTTATAGAAATTCATCCGGTTTTTAGGGGTCGTGAGTTAATGCTGTTTGGAATAACCAAAAACAGGATGCATTGGCACATTGGTGATAAAGGTTGTACTGCCCGTGTTAGTCGGCGACAAGGTTCTGGTGCAAAGCATATGAAATATGGGCTATGGTTCACATTTTGAGGAAGCGAGCTTTTTTAGTGTGTCATCTACTGCTCACTAGGCCTTTCTGCTAACCTACGTGTTGTCTAGCTTATTGTTTACTGACTATTTTGGTGGTGTGTGCAGATTAATGTGCGCTTATCTGATAGTTAACGAACCGGCGTGGTGCTCGTTATTTCTGCGACGACAACATTGATTCCCACTTGTATCACTTAAGATGCAACAAATCAGTCTTCGTACCGCATAGGCTCATGATTCTGGTGATTGACCGTCTATGTTTTTGGCAGCTAAAGATTGCATTGGTGCTCACTGTTATGCTTTCTAATCGTTTTACCCATGTTCTTTCCTCAAGATCCCGTAGTGCAATTCCATGAACTTGCAGTTAGTCAGTTCACGGATGACCAGTGTCGCCCGGTGTTACTGACATCTGGGCGCCGTACGATTGCGCTACCGCGTCTGAGTGGGCGCAAATGGGGTAGTACGAAGAAAATTTCGTTTAACTTTTCGCACTCTGCAGAACTCGCGTTCGGTCGCTAGGTTTGCAGACGAGGACGGCGTTCCGCAGCCCGTCAACACATGTTTACCGCAGATTGCGCAGTCGTGACACTCAAGGTCGGCTGAGTGCCAACATCATAAAGGTAACCGATGTACTTTACAAACGTTGTCGTACTTCAGGAGGAGGACAGGCCAGGCCTGAGGCTGTGATATTACCGGTGTTTCTGATGATGAGCACTCGGCTAACTGTGAGGCCTATGCAAAATACACGGAAAAGGAAATGTTTACGAGTGCTAAGGTGATGTTAATGAAGTTGGTTAGAGATAATGTGTTCAAGAACCGCATTAGCTGCGTATGACCTGCTTCAGCCGCTCTGGCGATGAACTTTTTAATCGTTGACATGTACTGCTAAAAATGTGGATCATGGAAGTGGTAGTACTGCGTCAGGAACAGTTCCATATTTTCATACACTTGTCGCACACAGGAAGAAGCATTCACGGTCCCGCTATATTGGACGTTCAAGAGCAACATAATATTCACCTAAACTATGTTGAAAGTAGGCTTCAAGACAGCCGTTAACTTCCACTGTCGAATACGCCTCCCATTGAGCACGGAAAGTCCAAGCGGACCGTAACACAAATTTCAGGAAAAAACGCCTTTACTGCGGCTTAATTAGTGGATTCGGAAGGTGAATGGAACTACTTCTGTTGTTGACGTAGATGGTTCATCGTCCATGAAAAGAAACACCGCCGCAAGACCTACTTCTCGGAAGCCTGGGTACTCGGTGCCATAGAGAAAGTAAGTTGGATGGTGTTTGTGGTGGTTCGCTTCAGGAGCAGATGGGCCACGGCCATTTTGGTACCCACCATCTGATAAAATGTTCGGGTGAACCGGTTACATTATTTATATCTCTTACTTTTAGCCTCACTGTAATAGAAAAGGGCGAATTTAACTTACAGAGATTTGTGCGAAATAGCTTACCACGAACGCTGGAAAGTAAACTACTCAGTGAGCCTCGTAGATCTCGACAGCAGAGCTATCGGTATACGGACTGACGAAACTCGAGGTTTGTTCGTCAAGAAGTGCTTTCGAACCATATCAAGATCAAACCAACGTCACTTCCAGTCATCTCCGGGAGGTCGCCTGGTGGAAGCGAAATGCTGGAAAAGTGATTGGCAAACTCCCATTCATCGTATCTCAAAGGACTTGTAAATGATACAACATACTTTGATTCATTATTGCATGCATGACTTATTCTGGCTTATCCAGATAATAAAGCCACCAGCGTTCGAACGGTGAAATGGAATGCGAGATCCACGTAACTGTGTTGTCCTAAGTATGTGGTGTGCGTTTACACTAGTAGCTGCTCCATCCCGTTGACGTGACCTACCGTCGAAACTGATAACAGACACACGGCAGAAATCTGGATGAACCTCAAGTTGAACCGGTCGGGATATAGTGGAATTATTGAAGATGCAGGGAGAAATTGGAAAATATACTGCTAATCATCAGTGAAGTCTTTAGCTGGCAATAACGTCGACCGACAATCGTCAGAGCCATAAATATACAAGACATGAAGATAGGGCTGTTGTGGCTGAAGTAATACAAGTTAGAATCGGCGTTGCCGCCAAAGAAATAGCGAACACAGTATTGGGTCATTGCCTAATTTGACACCAGCTAACTGACGGAGACATCGATGTGTAAATTTTAAGTCTCGATGCATCTTTCCTTGAATGAGCCACGGAGCAAAGCTGGGAGGACACAAGCATTGCAACACCGGTCTCTAGGCTGTATGACTTTCAGACGCCAAAAGTGGCGGCGGTTGACGGATGCCACACAATTTCTTGTTATGCTTTCCACCGTCATACCACATATCACCACAGAGAAAGTTGCGGTGAATGCCAAGGAAAGTGTTACAAATTCGAAAACCTTATTTGCGGCACCTACCAAACGTGTGGCTTACTTTTGAACGCCTGCGGTCATTCTCAACTGCTCGCCGTCGTTATTACTTCTCACCGAAAGTGATACGTTTGTAGCAAAATCCCACCGAAGATTAAAGCGATTCATCGGTACGAACAACAGTGAACAAATAACGCAAATAGAAACGCCTTCCGATTGGCACCAAAAGTGAGAACGATTCAACCGTACCCCCTTCCCGGGACATTCACACATCCTAGCAATGGGTTACTTCAACCAGCCACTTTCATCTATCACTTTCAGTCTTATTTTTACGAAGACCCTGTCGATGCGATGCTTGCAACATTTCTGGCTACATTTGTAACTTTTGGCCTCACGGGATATGTGACTGATTGTACAAGATGGCGCGAGGGCCATACTCCCACTCATAAGTAAAGATAGACAGCCCAACAGTGGATGCCTTGCTCGGCTTAAGCAATCACGGTGTACCAAATTTCGACTACACTTGTAGTGCTGAACTTACTTCCAACGTTCCAATGGGTGGGTGCACTCAAAGTATGTTTAGATAGTGCCTCGTGGGATCTGCTTAAATAACCATTGTTGTGGAAATGTGCTACCGATTAACTAACTACAGTCAGGGGGTCATAGACAACTCAACACCATTCCACTCCACGACTCGCCGGAAACCGCAGCAGCTATTCCGGTCTCGAACCTTAAGGGTGATCCTTGCTGAACGTCGATTATGGATCCGGCTTGGAGTGCCAGGGGACCAAAATGATCGTTATCTCCGTGAGCGACTTCCAAACCAGCGCACCAAACTAATCAAGGAGGATTGGCTGGATTTTCAGGGATGCTCAACTGGGCGATTCGCCAATGACTGAAAAACTTCCACAACTTTGTCTCAAAATCCCGTGGGGCCAAATCCGGTGTACACCGAACAGCCGGCCTGCAAGGACTTACTAGCTCAGATTGCGAAGCGCATGAATTGGTGACCAAATTCTACAACGCTCTGTCTGCTAACTACGTGCCGAAACGCTGCGTGGCAAGCAGTGTCAACAGTTCTGGTGGAACCTTTATGCTATATACCAGAGCAGAGGCTGTACAAATGGATATTCCGTGGATCAAGCTCACATCTTCCGGGTCGGAATGTGTATCCTATTTAATTATTGCTCACGGGAATGCAAAGTTAGCTGTCCTGTTCAGCGTCCTTTTCACACGGCCAATTACTGTACGAACGATGCCTGGGCGCCGGAAATCGGCGAATATCACTCTCATCTTAAAATGTGGCGCCATCAGATTTGTACCTTCCGCCATACTGCCCCCTGTTCTGTGTGTCCAAGGTCCCTGAAGCGTTGGTTTGCGATTTATCATGTGAACATCATTTGTAACAAACATTTTCTACAGCAAAGTACTGGGTTCCCTCCTCGGCAGCCCATGTACTACGGATTGCTGTTAACCGTAGAACAACGAACATCTATTACCGAGAAAGGAGAGGGATTAAAACTGACTAGCAAGACCCATTCTACTTCACTAGACAAGACCCACCGTTGTGATATCACGAATAACTCTGCACGATATGCTGCATCCTGTGCCAGACTCAGCCTCAGCGGAGTCCAACAGGACTTCATCCGGGGGTCACTACTACGCTCTCCTCGTCAACGATCTGTCATCTGAAGTGCCGTCTGCACTGATGCTGTCTGCCAAGGATATTAAAATCTGGCGAGTGGAGTATAGTAGCTCTGGGGCGAGCGCCGTACACGTTGATATTAACACCCTTTACAAAAAGTCCACTTCAAACTCCACCGGGTTCAATACTGGAGGGTACAAGGTTATGCATATCAGACATAAGCGGAATTTCCTCCACTACTTTGGCAGAGTACCGCTCAAAGTCACAGATGGAGGAAAGCTCTCGGCATTATTATGACACACGATCACTTGAGTTCTTCCGATAACTAAACAAACGCCAAAAAGGTTTATAGCACGCCAGCGCTTCTGGAGCGTGTGTTTGAAAAATTCGAAAGACCCTGCTTCAGTAGCCTGTACGACAGCTTCATACTTCCCCGCCTCAAGCAAAGGACCCCTGTTTGGTCGCTTCACTTGTGGAGGGACAAACTCATCTTGTAAACTTTCCGGTGGTGCGCGGGGTAGGCATTTCGTGGGTTAGTTGCTAAACCCCACCCTGAACGGCTTCACGAGCTAAATCGGTTCTCCCTGGGAAACCGCAGACAGAGGCGATCTAATATTGACGTTCGTGGTTCTGAGAATTGTTGATTATCCTTGCAGATCTCTGCTCACTGCTGCATGTACTGGTTCGCCAAGAGGGCATTCCTTTAAGCTAAAAGGTCGGTACATCAGACGTGAGCTCAGACAAAAACTCGTCTAGGTTCGGGCCAGTGAAGCGTGAAATACTTTGCCAGAATAAATCATGAGTGCGATCACGGTGGCTGCGGTCATGATTTGTCTGGATCGCCATTCTAACAGTTGGTTCCTGCTCTTGCATACTCCCCTGCGCACAGCTACTTGTGTATGTCGTAGGTGGCCATCGGCTGTAACAGTTACTCTAAGTGGTCAAAAATGTTGATGGCGCCTACTTAAAAACAGGAGAAGTTGACATTTTGTGGCAGATAGAGTCATATTTAACCTTCATTGAACCTATAAGTTGTGTGCACTGAATATGGGCAAACCATGGGTAAGATCGCCTTTCTTTCAAGCTTTTACGGGTCGCACGGCGCGCATTTGACTAAAGTGAGCTGGTTACAGAGCAATGCCTCTGCAATTCGTTTCTTGTATGTTGTGCCAGTGTGCTCCGCTCATAACTTCGTTCAGCATCACTTAGATACGTGAATATTTGTTTATATTTTAGTCAGACAGTTTCAGCTTTTCCTATGGACATTTGAGATCTCCCTCAAAACCCCTTCTTGGAAATGTGCATGAGATATTCAGGTAAAGTCAACGAGGTCCGGTATGTGTTGCCGCAATCATGAATATGACGTTTTGGGGAACGACTCCGCCTACCTCCCACAAAGTTAAATCCGTTCCAGTCGACGGGCAGTTGCTTAATAGCAGTGACCAATAAAAGTCCCCCCGGGAGCTCATTTTCGTGTTATATCAGTCTTTCGAATAGCTTACACTTAATAATGTATATTCGCCAAGCTATGGACCTATGTGTAGGACAACAGCGACTCAGCGACTAATAAGCGTAAACACTGATTCCCCATTCTACCATTTCAACTACAATCCTTCTATCTTTGTATCCTTGACGCTTATGATTCCAATGACTTTGAGCCTATGTTGTCACGGATAACACCTACGGCTGCCACTGTGTTCTCATTTTGTGGAGATCATTATGACTTAGCCTGAACGACCCAAATACAAGTTTATTCTCATTTCTTCCGCGTTCTTCACATCAACGTTGTTCATAGCTTAAGCCAACGGACGGAGCAGATCCGCCCCACAGCGTGTAGTATATAATGCGGTCAACGCCTAAGTATGCCACACGTATCCACGCAAGTAGCTGCAGGCTACACCTAAGCATAGTCAAGAAGCAATAAACAAAGCAATACGCACGTTGTTAATAATAGAGTCGGACGTGTTACCCATGTTTGTACTATACCGTAGGTAAGAACAATCACGTGATAACGTTGACGGTTTTCCACCGAAAAGACTACCAGGGAAACACGCTAACCATGTAACCCAGATGTATAATTAACCAGCAAACGTGCGGACATAGCTTCCATTAGGAAGTACTGAGATATTTTGCGTACAATGCAAGACAGACGCAGCGTGGTCGAAAGTTGCGAATCCAATCGTATTTCTAAATCCACGCGGAATTAACCGTTTCTGTTCAATGGGAATATGTAGTCTACCGCGAAAATTCCGATAGAAGCATTTTTACAACGTAGAATCGATCGGAAAAGTAAACATGATGCTTTTATCAAAAAATGTTACATTCTTCTCTACAAAAGTGCTAATATGAACAATTTTTATGTATACCTGATTTATCCCGTTGCAACACAGCCACTACACTTGATAAAATCTACATATTTGTTCCGTAATATGAAACTCAATATTTCATGAAAAATTTGAAGAATCTCTCTTTGCGGCTGAATGGCCGTTTCTAACTCATTTCCGTCATGAACCACGATTCCGGTGAAGTACACAATTGCACTACCGAGTTTCTCACATGCTCAGTTGTTATCGTTTAGTGGGAGATCCTGGTTGTCCGATTAATGTTCACTCGTTCGACCAGCAGTTTGTTTCACAATGGGATCTATGGCATCCCATAGTTTCAGGTCACCGGCATATTGGAAGTCGCTTCTGCAACTATTTTTCGAGGGTCATTGATGTAGACCGGAATTAACAAAGGATTTAACACTGACCCTTGAGAAAATCTTGCAGAAATGATAGAGGGAGACGAAAAATTTGATCTGGTTTCAATTCCAATAGTTCTATTATCGAGGAAGGGGGCAATCTGGCAAAGAACCTCTCCTTGAATATCGTAGTCTTCCAGTTTGTTTCTCAGTAGGCCATGTGGGACACGGTCGGAAAACCTGGCGAAGTCAAAGGAGAGGGCATCTCAGACGAGGCTATTGCCTTCATCCTCCGTCGAATTATCCATGACAATAAGCACGTTTTTCATATTTGACCAGTCAGGAAGGAAGCCATGATGGTAGAAGAAGAAAGATGGTTTGCTAAGAAGTGAGAGAGAATGATGTGCTCCAGTAGGCACCATATTATTTTGCAAGAAACGCTAGTAAAGCTGATTTGTCGTTAGTTAATTTCAGATTGTCTGTTGTCCGCTTTGAATAAGGATGTGACCGTCGCTTCTGTCCATGCACCAGGGAGATTGCAGTCTGCAGTATCCGTTCAATCAGCATATAAAGGGTTTTGCCAGACTGCCAGATGCGTGTCTGAAACTTTTGCGACGGATCTTTTCAGGACCCGTTGAACTGTATGAATTAGCGTTGAATAGAAGGTCTTCAACATTTAACACAGAAAACTCGGCGGTAACCAGTGGTTGCCGGACATTCTGCTGCGGAAGATTGGTGTGCCAATCCAATGGTGCGACGGTGTGGACTGCCGAGTGGTACTTCCTTAATGATTCGGCCTCAACTAGGGAGTCAGAAGAGTTCAACCCGCTGAGCAGTCGCAGAGAAAGAGCCAAGGGTTTATTCCTTCTCAGTCGTCGAATACGCTTGGCTATGAAGTTTTTATTCCCGCGGGCTTTGAAGAGAACCTTTTCTTGTACGCGTTTGGTGTGCTCACGGATTTCCCGTCTACACATATTTCTAACGACTTGGAACGCGCGTAAGTCTTCCGGGTTTCCCGTAAGCTAATATTTTGCAAACGAAAGGGAATGATAGTCAAGGGGACGACGTATTTCATTTGGAAGGGTTGGCCGATGAGAGAAAATGCGCAGCTTTTGCGGTACAAATAAGTTGTCCGACTTCTCAATTGCGCTCTGAACCGCAAAGTGAGCCTAGTAATCTGAATCACAATTAAGGAGAACTGAACCTGGGTAGCTTCTCATTTTGTGTCCGCAAAAGACACTTGCTCTGAGAATTCAGTTATTGCGCAAACTCCCGCACAGGTCATATCGAAAACCAAACCACAGACGCGTACACTCATTTGCACGTCAGACATGTATTAACATACATCACTGTCATCCGCCTGTTCCGATAGTCTCTTCTTGTCCGTCGTCTTTCTGGCGTTCGGAGCTTGCCCTTTTGTTCCTGAATGTCGCCTGTGGGTGATATACCGCTCGTCAGTAGCATACAAACTCACAACGAGACTGTCTGTCACACGACGCTCGGGCCGTTGAAATCGGATTGATTGAAATTTCGAACTGTGGACATTTTGCTATTTGTTTTAACCGGCAGCAGTTAAGATCACAGGTCAAGAGATAGTGGTTACTTTGTCCAGGTGGTTGCTTGATGACCACTGTCTACCAGGTGGCTCTCATTAGTGAGGACTGGGTCTAGCATAGAGGGAAACTGGCCAGGACGAGGCTGCGTCAGGGTGATAGCATGCTTCTTCCACGCTATCTGTCGTATCAGCGTCGATAAGGAAGTCGTGGATACGCTCTCATATTCCCGGGGTAAACTGATGCTCAGTTTATTCTGGGTGTATTGAAGTCGCCCACAATAAACAAATGAGTAAAGTTTTGTAGCCTTAGGAAGTCGTCTAGGTTTACAGGAAGAGTGTCAGCGTCGGAGAGGTCGGATGAGGAAGAACGATAAATACCCCCCAGTAAGAGTGAGCCTTGGCCACACGATGCTGGTCGAAGACATAGAGTCTCACATTTTTCAGAAAAGTGAAATCCACCGATAACTATGGGTGTTAAGAGACAACGTTGAAGAAGAATTGCAGAACCCTCATTCGCCACCGGGCGGAGTCAGCTCGGTAAGCTGAATATCCGAGGACACTCAGTTCACTGTCGTAGACTGTGACTCTTTTTCCCTTGAATATGCTCCCTTTTGCCGACGGATTTCGTGTCTGTCTTATTATATACCCACTTGTTGCTTTGTGCTGCAGATCCGAGCGTATTTCTCACAAATGCGTTGAGAAATTTAGTATTATTATTATCGATATCACATATAAGCCAGAGCTCCGTGAAAGCAAATATGCAGGATCTGGTGTCACGAGTTAACTGTTTGTCTTCCGAGAATTTATTGAAAAAACAGACAGTTCGTATACATGCATCAACGAGCTACTTCCTCGTTTGACTTCGCAAGAAAAGAGAAAGGAGAATTTGAAGAAGGACACTGAAAGACATATAATTGAGGAGCATGGTGGGGGCTTTGACTTGATCTGTACTGCCCAGTGGTTCAAATGACCCTCCTTTGAGGCTGCGGCCGCGAAATCACTACTTGTACGTATGTCAGTGTTTCAACAGGAAGCTTGACCAGCAGACGCGGTATAACAACCTGTGACTTCAGTAGCCTGATAAATTCCACATACTTAGGGGGTGTTTATAAGTTTTCACACATGGGAAATTTGACATTTTCTGTGCTGTGTACAGGGTGTGGAGAATGGCAGCACTGTGAAACAGATGTGTGGACTACAATGATTATCGACATAAAAATAACAGGTGAAGTCAAAGGCTGGACTCACCAAAGATTGGCAATGTTCGCGAGGCGTCCAATGTCTTTGAAGAGTAGTCGGATTGTTCCAAGCGTAGCTGAGGATGCGAAGTGACCGAGCTGAAACTGAATCCAACAAATAGGATGTTTGAAACTCGGTAGCAACCATCGGCGTCGTAGGAAGAACCAGCAAGCGTGTGTAACATGTTTTATTCGAAAACGTATTGTGTTGTCGTTTTTACTTAAGTCGAACAAAAATGTACAATGTAGTTTGATGCAGCAGTTGCGCAGGGTTTATGGAACCATTGAAAGAAATGCCTAATGCAGCGGGCCAATGTGATGCTTTTTAAGTCACAAGCGGTGAACCAAACAGGCTCCTATTGTCCCGAATTCTTTGAAGAACGAATTTTTGCAGGGCCATTCAGTGGTTTTTGGCTCAGTTAGCTGGGACAACGGCTTTTCTGTGGTTCAACTGACTTTGACACGTGTGCCCGTACTTGGGGCTTCGGTCGTTGGAATGGTGACTACGGGGACGGCGTCCACGCTCTCCATCACAGGCACATAAGCACGCCTCGGTGGATTTTACCAGATCAGAAACTACGACCGCAGTCTACAGTCGTCGCTTTTTTTGCCATGATTCTTGACTCAGTTTTAGTCTGCTGCTCACGTCTCGTTCTTTTTGCTGAGAGCAATCGAAGGAGACACCTTTCCGGTGGGCGTATTTAGATTTCAAAGCCACTGTCCCAAGACAGGGCATGGCTGGCAAAGTTACCGAAACGCCAGATGACTTTATGGCCGTCTTGGTGCGTAGCCTACCGGCGAGTACAAGATTGATGAAATCCGGGGAGAGTAAAGAAACTAAGACTAACTCGGCTAGCCCAGTTGGGTAAGACGTTGTGGGAAAGCGGCCCCATAAGTCACATCTCCATTCTTCAACAGCTTTCGTTTTCATATTTGTTGCTGCTTTCTCTATGTGCGCAGGTGACAATGTGACTGTCTTCTTGGTGATCGCAACACCAGGGAGAGCAACCGCAGTGCACTCATTCAGAGACTAGAGTACCAGCCTCATTTAAGACAGTGTCCGTTGGAACTCCTCCATCCTAGCTCCATGGAAGTAATGGAAGGAAATACAGTGTAAAGAAGGGCTCCGCACTTACACTCGCAGGTTTTCCGCATCGCTGCACCTTTCGTGGTGAGATTGTTGCTTGTCAGCGGCAAAAGGGCGCCTTAACTGTCGTCGAACATGCAGCTCATGCAGATAAAATTAAGGGTTCAAGAGGCTGTAGTGGACAAGTGTGTATGCACTAAACCCCCGTCCATTAACAATTCAGAACGCCTATCCCAGATAAAAATCGGAACGTAGTTCCAACAGGCGTCGAACTAGAGGACACAGTGGTGTTAAGAAACAAATCGTAAATTCCCAGCAATGTTTGGAAATATAATAAGTAGTTAGTTCTAATCTAGTCTGGGACCAACGACGGCAACCAAGGGG
>LUCH01018302.1:0-15964 GCA_013368495.1 Paragonimus heterotremus
CCACAAACCCAAACACAAGAGATCAAACAACACAATGACAAACCCACGGAATGACAAGATATAACAGAGAGGACAAATGCTGTATGCCCGGATGCATTGGTTGTAGCATCGCTGGCACGACATTTTACAACGTAAGGCGTGTTTCGATAAACAGTGCAATTCACGCAATAAAGAATCATCTTATTGTCTATGGGTAAAAGTGATAGTTGGTTTACGTTAGTTTTGGAATATATTTCTATGTATGTTGATGATTTGTGGAATACGTCCTGGGTTATAGAACATCTTCACGGTGAATTACTAGAGATAGTATACCTGAAAAATATAAACAGTAATGGTGTAGCTAATTTAGGGTGAATTGGAACAGCTGAGGAAACCACTCAAGCCTCTCTTCGTACGAAAAGACAAGAATATTTGCGCAGCCATGAGAATAAAAGCACATCTTCATACTACAGGAAGTTAATAAGTCTACCAGGTTCGCGGAGAATTTGCTTTGGGAGTAATGTGCCGAACAGTTAGAATTCCGGAAACAATCACTTGACGAAATCACACTCTGTTACACGATCTACTTGAAGAAGACAAGTGGATGAATAGTATAACTGATCCAGGAATAATGTGGAGCAGTGCGGTGACCATACTAAAAAGATTAACATATACTGATATGGTCGAATTCGACAGATGTGCCCAGTAAGTCATGATAAAAGGAAAGCAAAGTTGTACAAGCAAGTCAAAACACTTGGACTGAGGGCGGAGGTCCCAAGAAAGCTTGACCGGAACGTGCATAATTTCCCCATTTAACACTTGGAGTGCTACCATCGCGACTAAAATTTTGCTCCTGTAAGCGTATATTTAGACAGCTAGATTTAGAGTGTGAGAAAACCCGTCCAACCAAGTGAAGTTTTTCGTCAAATGGATCGCTTCAATGTTAAAGCCGGTAAGGGGAAAGCAAGCAGTTCACAATTTATCACACATTTGTCATCATCTCATGTGGATTTCAGCATGTGAAACATATACATCACAGTTTGAGAATTTCAATCAAACGTTTACTATCATAAATAATATGAATGTAACAAGACAACTAAGATTTTTACTCGACATGACCTCTTTACCTTAGGATTTTCCGCTAAGGGAGATGAACAGACTACTGTGTCGCTATTTGGAAAGTCACTGTATGAACATAGGAACAGGTGTTATACCGTTGAACTCATAATGTTCAACCCCAGTATTCTGGTACATAGAACCGGCAAACGAACGGAATAGTAATGGGTCATCATTGCTGCTGCTATTTGTGACAATGGACGAGAGTGGTCTGTTAGTAACACGGATTAAGTCACTATAAACTATGCGTCGATGGTATGTGTACAGCAGATGAAGAGTCCATGGAAATGCTAGGGCGATTCAGTGCAATCCGCAAGAATAAACGCTTTATATTAGAGCCTGTCACTCGAGGATATCACATTTCTGGACATCTTGCTACACAGCTCGCACGGAGTGATACGGAGAAGGATGCACATCGTAAGTTAATGCGGATCAGTCCACATATCTACTTCTACAGTTTTGTACCGTTAAGACAGAAAGTAAATCTGAACGCGTGTCCGGTCGACAGAGCCTTGGGAATCAGCTCTAGAGGAGTAAAGGATGTTTGTGTTTTTAAAAAAACTTGTCAAGAATGGTGATCCGCAACCAAATGAGGCGAGTCGTACACTGCAAACAAAAAATCGGCTGTTATTTAAACGAGTTCTAAACAAGATAGTGTCGCTGAAAGTACGGTCATTGTATTTAGCGTAGCGTACCTAGCAAGACCGATTTTCGGGTAAGTTATGCGTCTGATTCATTCCATACTAAGTTTGTGCCCTCAACTGGAGGATATGTTACCTATCCATGCCCTCCCTTAGTGTATGTGCAGTTTCTGTTGTTTCAGAGGAGCGGACTGTATGCGCTGCACGACAGGATGATTGTTTGACTGAACTCGGGAGCATCATTCGGTATGGCCAACTAGTGCTTTAGTAAAGGCCTATTCGTTTTCGATTGATGAGCACCCAGCGGAGTCCAACCACTCACCTAATTCTACAGATGCCTTCCGACCTACCGCTCTCGATGTACAAAGTGGGTTAAAAGTCGTTTGTTCACAACTGCAAGAAACATCATCATTCACCTACTCTTTGTCTTTTTCCTACTATGTACTAAAAACGCTTTGCTAAAACGTTGAATTTTCACTGACCGTGTGTTATATACGGACTGAACAGACTACGTAAACGTGATCACTTTTGAAAACAAGTCTTACATCGTTTGTGTTTTTCTGTTTTGCCCCTTGGTCTGCGGTATTCTCTACTAGGGCTGATGAGAGCGAAAGTTCAGCGACGATACGAGGGTGATGGAGATTCGATCTGGTCACACGTCCCAAAGCCGAGCTGATGACGTCTATATGACCTGACAACGCGGGTTCAGGAGGAGATTTTGAATTTGATTGGGACTCGGATACTTCATCTGTGGGTAAAAGGTGCTCATCAACAGGTTGAAACATGACAGAACCATTCGGTGATGGAAGGCGGTTCAGCGAGTGTACTAATGCAAAGGGCATGACAAACTTGCGCGTCAGTGTGACATCGTGGTAGTGAGTAGTTGGATCAATAAGGTTTTGAAAAGTTACAGGACTTGGCATTTGCATCACAGGAGGGCAAGTGAACGGAGGGGCACCGCCGCTGAGAAGCTGCTTTGTATGGTTCGTATTCATTCGACGCAGCCACCGTACGGCAAAATAATAATCCTATGTAAAAATAAAGCAGACAGTCCGAGTGACAAACAAAACATAAACCAGACCTGAGAACAGGAAAGGAGTTCTTAGGAGATACCGTTAAATAATCACTGAAAACAGTACAGTGCAGCTTAATTTAAATCCCGTGGCAACTTTCATATTCCGATAAACTCATCAGTTAGTCCCTTTTGAAAACAAACAAACAAAAGATGAGTTGTGGATAACTAGTAGTAACGTATAGTTTTAGCAGAACTGAGAATCGAACTTTGTCTCACGTGCTTGTGAGATCAGCGTATCTAGTGATAACACGATAGAAAAAATCAGAGGCGAGGTTTTCAAAACTTCCTTCACCCACATACCAAAAGCGCTCAATAAACACACCCAACGCAACAAAATTACAGATGCATTCAGGTTTCAGTTATCAGTGACTAACAATCGAAGAACCGGTTGATTTAAATTGAACGTCACTCAAAGCTGATCGCATAATTCGCAATCAGATAGATTTCATCCGGCCACTTTTAAAAGGAAGCGCTAGAATTGGGTTTCGCTTCTATCCAGAAGATTTAACAAAAGGAGCGTCGCCCAGTGGTAAATGTGGCTGGATTTTCAATCTCACTTAATGTCAAATCGATGAGGCAGTGGTTAACATGGTTGTCATGCCTTATATTTTCAATAACCTTCTTGTTAGCTTAGATCTTACCAATGAAGTCTATATTTTTGTTTCCCACAGATAACGCTTTCACCTTCATACTAGTCCATACTGCCAACACCGGAGGGCTAGACCACGACAGCCTCCAGTCATACACCACTCTGCCTTATAACTTCGAGTGTGAACAGGATATGTGTGAATAGAACTGCAAGTGGTGTAGCGCACGTCGTTTGCGTTGATGGTCATGCACGGCTGTCCACTAGCTTCGATCACTGGGGTATCATCATCACCACAGCAGCCATGAGCCTCACCAAAAGGTAATGCGGCTCGGGCTGCCACTCAACTCAACAGTGACGTGGAATATCCTAGAACAAAACGTTACTAAGAAATTTGAAAATTATTAAAAGAAGACTAAGTGAAAGAACTAGAAATGTTATGGATGCAGGTACGCCATTGACTGCCACACATCGCCATCTCGGATAACGTCTCTAACCAGCGGTTTGAGTGTTCACAAAAACCCCAACCAGATAGGCGACACCTACCCACTCTGCTCAATGGAGCGGTCAGGATCCTCATCATGATTGTCTCATGAGAACTTGGCCAAAGTTCAAATCTCAACTGTGGTAAGGATATGCACTATTGGAGAGTCTTAACATGAGTGAAACTCGAGTGTACTGTATTTTTTCGAAAAGAGCCGGTCGGAAAGTCGATCCGGATGCGGGGGCTGCATTCAAATGAGAAGTGTGTAGTCAAAATCTTCTTTATAAACCGACCAATAAAAACCAGTCTCCTATACAAACGAACAAATTTTATTAGTGAACAGCCGACCGGAGTTGGGATATCTACTATAAGGAAAATCATTAAAAACAACAGCGATAAAATCGTACGGCAAACCAACGTGAGATAATTCTGTAAAAGCGTGTTTCCGCATGTCTTTGTCATTCGCTTCAGTGCCTAGACATATGCAGTGGGCACGCCTCAGATGAAAAGCCGCTGAAATATTTGTTGTTGGTCGTCGCTTCTTCATATTGGTGAAGGTTTGTACTTCTCTGACACAGGCATGTCCACCTTTCCCGGGCTAGTGGAGTTTTCGGATTCGTGGCTTGCAGATCTGCCCTCAATCATAGAAAATCTCAGACTTATTAATTCGCTATATATATATATATATATATATATATATGGCGAATTAATAAGTCTAAGATTTTCTATGATTGAGAGCAGATCTGCAAGCCACGAATCCGAAAACTCCACTAGCCCGGGAAAGGTGGACATGCCTGTGTCAGAGAAGTACAAACCTTCACCAATATGAAGAAGCGACGACCAACAACAAATATTTCAGCGTTCGATAGTAAAAGTAGACATCTTGATTGCAATTTAAAACAGTCAATTCACTAACTCAAATGGATGGAAATGTCATGTATGACCAGCGAGCGTCTGCGTCGTTGACGCGTCGGCTGGAGAACACCTCTTGTCTCCGAAGATCACTTTCGTGATAGCTTCACTCCTCAGACCTGTTCACAATATTTTCCAGTAACGAAGTAAACAGAATGCCAGCGATGAGATTGAGAAATGTGATACCCAGCCTTTAATGGGGGACATCGTAAGCACGGCAAATTCAGCAAAATGACTGTTCGTTTTCTTAAACTTCAACCATGCAGTTTCGTAGTGTCCATTGCATAGGTCCCATGTGAAAATTGAATTCAAACCAAGCAGAGTTCTGAAGCGCTTTTTGTTGCATCGGAGTTTAATCGTAATACTCACCATTGTCTAGACTTGATAAGATGAAACGCTGACTCCTTCGCTTCGTGACAATACATCTAAAACATAGGAGTAGTCATAATAATCGCTCGAATGCTTAACTGTATCGTTTTTTTTATGTTAAAGTATCTCTTTTCCCGAATCGTGCGACAATGCGTTCACGCCTTGACTACCAGTAAAGCGGTCTGACAATTGCAACGCTGATTGTACTGGGGGACCTATTGGATTAACACAGCACCTGACGCTTATTTGAGAGGCTGACGTTGATCCAACGACTCAGGATGAGTGCCATATCAACTCGGAGTGACTACATAACTTTGCCGATGCTAATTTTCCTAACTCTGTGTAGAATTCTTTTAATAAAGACTTTTCAACCATAATTCAATTTACTGTGTTCTGGGAAGGATTGACGCGAAGGACGACTGCTGTCGACCTGACGGCGAGAAAGATAGTCGCTAAAGAATGGCCGTCTACTTTTGCAGCAGGCCACACACGTAAATTTCTAAAATGTTGTGAAAGTGTAGGCTGAAACATTACTGGGGTAGAACTCTTTACATAATGCAAACTGGCGTTGATAACCAACCAAGCAGCGAACTCCCGTTTCATGAAATAAACAACGATTTCATCAAAACTAAACATGTACATTTCTAGTATGGTATACTTGAAAGAGTACATTCACGTAAACCGGCCCTCTGTGGAGGTGATACACGGCAAACCGTTTGCATAAGAAGTAAGAAAACGATTTATGCAGGTTGACATCTTGATGACTGGTTTTGTTCGTTGCTGACAAGAATTTGAGTAATGATGAGAAGAACTGTCGCAACGTGCGTAAAATGTTCCCGTAACTTTGAAAAGAAGGAAGTCGAGATTATCGGAATCGAATCGCAAACGAGTTTAAATCCTTAAAGAAGTGAACACCAAGAGAACAAGCAGGCCCCGAATAGTATTCGAAATGCACTGTTCTTGCAATCCTGTTATGATGGACACCAAAATGGCAGCAGCCTGAAGATTTGGAAAAGGCTTAGAGAACTACACAATTCGAACCACACACTACCTAAAAGGCCAGGTTGTAGTAAACACAACTGTGGGGTAGGTTGAAACAAACCATTAGAAAACGCAACCACAGTCAGTTGTATGTAAAACTGTTTTGATTTACTCTGTAGGTTAGGATAGAAACGGTAAAGCCCGGATGGTACTTTTCAATCTGTGACGGTAGCATAACGTAAACCAGTCATTAAAACATGAAAGGTTCGAACAATTCTCCCACGAAACAATGACGTTTGAAAAATATTTGTTCCAATCACTGGTATCTCTCGAACATCACACTGCACGGAGAAAGATGTGTCACCAAAGTGTTTACGAAACACAACTGTAACACTGCCCTGTAGTTCAAACAAGTTGTGGGACCATTAGCTAACTTATCGCGACGTATTACAACTTTCACGCGGACTGGGTCGAGCTAGAAGCTAGAATCACAATGTTGGGTGTAAGATGGGTTCAGTGGATCAAAAACTTGATGAACATGTTTGGTCTCTGACTACGGCTCAGCAAACAATGCGCGCCTGAAGTTAGACATGTCTTCAAAATCAGCGAGAATTAGAATCCAACGGTGTTTATTGCTCTTTTAATCCGTTCGTCTGTTAGTCCTCAATACTTACTGCATTCGATGAAGCATCTACATAGAGTACATTGTATAATTATCCTAGGGAACTGACCACAGGATTTATTACCGCGATTGGGAAAGCCTTTCCCAACGGACTTTACACAGCTAAATGAGAACCTGTTGCTCAGGTAGTGTGGGACACCACCGCAAGCTAAGCGATTCATGGTCGACAGAAATGAAGTGTTATTGGTTACTCAAACGATGCATATATATATATATATATATATATATATATATATATATATATATATATTCACGGCATTCGTTCAATCGACACGTAGATATAGACAACCACTACGTCAGCATCGTTGACACTGGAACGAAAAACGAGCGAAGACAGACCGACAGGCGAACACGGTGAGCGGTAGAGCAATCACATTCCAACATATTTATATGTTTGGTAACGGGTCCTAGTGTGGAGTTGAAACGTCACAATAAGTCGTCCACTACTCAGTGTTTGCCCTTTTTAATACTTTATATATATATATATATATATAAAGCGTCAATAACAGGAAGATATACGTCGCAAGGTGTTGACATCTGGCGAAAATATTCAAGTTAACCAGATAGTAGTAATGTCCAGTGAAAAGCATGCAACTGTAACGCAAACCAATATACGGCTGGTTCTCAAGTTGACCTTTATGGAAATGGGGGACTTAAATAACCATTTAAAGTTCAAGCACCACGGTTGACATGCAAATACCTACCTGAACATACGGATTAGAGACCATGAGAGGTCGCAGATGCGACAACAAGACACCAACAGACTCGTATTGAGTCATCCAACTACCAGAAGTGGGATCAAACTGTTCGTCGGATTGCAGGTCGATACCGAATTTCGCATCCCTAACACCAAACTGGGCAGATAAATTGGGCAACCTCGGAGTTGCTTCAAACGATGCAGCAGCGGCAGGTGAACCGGGTTGTGATGCGAACAGTACTGGAGGAGGTCGAGTTAGCCGATGATCGAAAAACATGGAGGGGATTGGAGGTTGACGTAGGAACTGCATTCCTGTTGGCATTTGGTAGGGCGGTTGGGCACGTAAACCGGCAGCTCCTGGGGCAGGAAGGTGTTGGAGGAAACGAGGATCTTGAAAAATATTCACACCTCCATAGAAAGGGAAGGCAGGACTGTGTGAATGGGTAAGAAGTATAACGAAACCAAGTCGGCTGAAGTCATAATGATAAAGGACACGGCTAGCAAAAGCTCAACAAAATTATTTGTTGTTTTTTAGGATTAGAGTGTAAAAGACAACGGTTAACCGAGAGCGAACAGACTGAAATCGGCATGTTTGAAACGGCGAATTCGCGCTGTCGTCTGTATGCTGTGTTGCTTCAATCGCCCTAGAGCAGCCTCCAGATACATTACTTGTTAACGGAAGAAGCACTGAGCACATACGGAGGGCGTTGAAGAGATCAATTAAGTGATTCTTTCTGAGGAATTACCTCGCTTGAAGAATCGAGACCGTACATTGACACAGGACAATATTATGCAGTATAGTGTGCGCTGAGAAATGTTAGATATAACTGCTTGTATCTCTAATTGAACACCGCGTATTTAGTAGGGCCACATTGTTGGTGATGGTGAATAAATGCCACTTCTATGAGTATTGTGTCACCTTCGATAATAGTAACGAATCGGCCTGCAAAAGCGTTCAACATCCCGTCGCTCCTCGTCTAAAGACTGCCGATGCTTTGACAAGGAAGGGTTATGGACCGCACTGGGTGGTGAAGTAAAAAGGCAACGTACCTATTGGGTTGTACATAACCCGATTGAAAAGAAGTCAAGTGACGCCAACAGCCTACAAATGACCTGTGATTTAAATGATTTTTGGGTGACAATTGAGTTTATAATGCAAAACCGAAGAGACGATGACGATAATGGTGTAGAGAAATCTGGGATGTTCGCAGAATTAACAGGTCAGCTGTCTCCAAGAAATTGGACTCCTAGTCAGGAGGAGTAAAATTGTCGTTATAAACGTCGTGGCCTTATCATACAGGAACCAAAACATTAGCGCTAGAACTGCGGTCCGTGATTATAGGTGGGAAGTGGGGTCTGTAGGCTAATACATTTTACGACAGCGAGCTCTTCAGAGGAATGACCTCCGTGAGAGGGACTTACTAAGCGGACCACTGTCATAAGAACCAATTGTAGTGTAGCACGGATAGATTTCTAACCGAGAAGGCAACAGCCTCATGGCATAAAAACAAACTAGGCAGTATCGCAGCGTTAGTAAATAAGCTGGGCCATATTGAGAACAATTACACAGTTGTGCAAATCGTAGTGTTACTTTCGGACCAACAAAAGATGATGATAACGACGATAATGATGACGATATACGTAAATTTTCACCAGTCTCAATATTTTGTTTTAGGTTGTGCTTACTAATCCAAAGGTGTGAAATCCGTTCCAAATCAATTGCGCGCTACAGCCCAGCACAGTTCACAAGCAGCGATGTGACATAATTTCCGCAAGTATTTTTTAAACTAGCGCATTGAGAGTGGGCAATTACAAGATACTACTTGCGGGTAGTCAAGCGAAGACATGTATTGAGGCACTTAGGTCGTGGGGGGAAATACAAGGATACAAGAAACACTGGAATGCAATCAGGCGGGAAATGACGTTTTCCACATACGAACTTGCCACTATCAACTGTGGCACATCGGGATTATCGCTATGTGCAAGAGTGACTGTGGTCATTGCGTTGCGGAAGCGTATACCACCCGTGCTGGTTTTCTGAATAAGCTATCTTAATGCCTCCCACGCCCTTAGGTCACAAAACTAGTTAAATTCCACAGTAAGATACAGACAAGGCAAGTTCGCAATCGCATCTGTCACTCACCCGTGGTGTGATGACGAATACAGGTGTTGTATAGGTACTCAACTCCGGTGCTAAGAGGCAAAGACGTTCCGTGCAACCTCCGCATGACAATCATGGATGGTGGTTGGAACAGAGAAACGATTCAAAGCACGGGAACTGACAGTCTCTGCTCAGTCGACCCCACTGGTGAGTAAGGGTAAGCCAGTGAATGATCGCGCTTGTTAAACGAACGACTAAGAATACACTCGTACCAAGTTGGTTTGGTCTACGATGCGTACGTGCGTTTTTCTAATAACTTCGAATACGACAGATTGATGCTGGTACGTTTTGAGGGAAAAAATCGATGTACAGCAGAATAGTAAGCAACCCATATCACTGCAATGCGTAACCGTAATTAGTCTAACAGTACCTCTGGGACTTATCTGTGTACCGAGCAGAATCGGACTAAAGCTGAATTTATTTGATCGCTGTAAATTACATACCATGTTTATAGCATAGTACCCTATGGGGAGGTTCCAAGGATGACGATGGTGAACGCCTACTTGGAAAAATGAGACTAACTGTAGCTGTCCTCAATTTCGGGTCATTCTAACGGCGCATCCACATAGCCCTTCTAAAAACAACTCATTAGGAAGATTGGGATAATTGAACAAGTCGTGTTGGCTGCACGTACTAGTTCCAACAACCCCTCTGACATTATAAGGTTCACGCAAGACTGAATACGACATTACAAAAAGCAACACCTACGCGTATACCTGATTTGGGTCCTGCCAAACTCGAATAGCCACCTTGGCGTCATCGGAGGCGTTCTTAGGGAGGTTGATCGGAAGACAAAAAGCTTTTTCCAATTTGTACACTATAAAGTGTGTTGCCGTTATGCGACGCACACGACCCAATGTGGGCTAGATACTGTCACATCACTCAAAGAAACCAACAACCATGCAATTAATCCGCGTACTACCACTAACCAACCGTGGTGAAAAAATGAGATGGCCATAACCAAGGTTATTATCACCACTATCAATATCAAAGAGCAATACATCAGTGGGTCTCGACGACGTTTAACTCCTTACAACCACGAAGAGAAAGCAGAACTTGCGCGAGAAGAAAGGAGAATGAGACGGGAAGCTACTTAATAACTAAAAACAGCTACGTCTGTCTTTAAACGTTCAATATCAAGGTGTTCACGCCTTCCAAACAAACAAGCGAGCCATCAATGAAAGTAAGACGCTGTCAGAATGATAGACTTTTTGCGGCTTTCACCGTCCCGCATCACTAAGTGCATTCGCAAACAACTTGAAAAAAACAGCGACAACGTTCACGCCAGTGAACCCGATTGGACGACATCTCAACTAAGGACTCTCTTCACCGAATGCGTGAGTCGCGAGAGTCATAGCCCGGGAGGTGAACCCGACCTACAGTGGCCAACTTCCCGGTGAACAATTTCATTCCTCTATGTCAGGTCACCACCTGTCCACCTCGCACCTGACGACAGTCGGCTGCAGTATCGGTAGCGCTTGGTGTGGCAAATGTCCAGCTGACGTCGTAATTGCACGCCCTAAACATCTAAATTTGCGAAAAAAAGAACTAGCCTGATAATCACTACCAAATACCCATTCCCAAATCTCTCCGTTGATCACTCGTTAGTGCCACCTGATGTGAACGTCCGAACACACACATCGATGGTCAAATATTTGCAGATGGTTCACGTCCTCTACTCTTAAAGGCCCAGTTTCGTTACCGCAAAGTAATGCAACCTTCACTATCGCCTTACATACGTGACCCTTAGGCCTCAAAGTGATACTTCTCTGTCATGACAGATGTTTCAGATTAGAAAGTATCGTTCTAGCTTTAGAGATGCGCTCTACTACTTCATTCTCTACATTTCCACTGCCGCCGCTGATGTAGCCTTCCAACTACACAAACCGGCCAATCTTTACTTGATTATCCAACATCAAATCTACGTAATCACACTAGTCTGGCAGAAGCACTTTGCATTTTGAGGCTGCAAAGCACACTCCCAAATGTCTGGCAGAGCGCGAAATAGCCTCTAGCATTGTCTGTACTGTTTGGCAACTGTCAAACAACCTTATCGTTATTACCATCAGGATTAGTCAGTCTTCCACCAGGTAGGAGGTCCACGCCGGCACCTTGTGAGTGTCGCAGACAGTCCTGTATTATTTCGTCTATGACAAAATGGTGGAAGTGAACAGCCTTGACGTGCGCCGCTCCTTGTACTGAAACTGACATACAGCTCACCGCATACTCGTGTATCTGGACTAGTAGTGTTTAAAAATAACCCGTGCCCAGAGAACAGTTGCGACAGTCGCATACCATTACCGGGTTATGTGATGCCAGCCTGAATATGCCATCCAAATCAGAGTGGGTCTTACTATGGCGGCCGACCTGGACGTTCATATCTTCGACCAAAATAACTATATTGGAACTATGTGTCGACCTGGGAGTAGCGGTGGGATCCAAATAAAAATCTCCCCTGACATCGACGTCAGCGCAGTCAGCTGGAGCCAAGTTAACAAAACGGAAAGATTTCGGAGGATCTGGCGTCTAGACCTGGTCCTAACAGAACTGGCCAAATGGACGGCATAGGTCTACTGCTAACGGGAATCCAATTTACCCATACGGTTGCGGCCGTCATGCTGAGGATCATATCTACTCCAGCCTGACCGACAGCTGTGGCTGTGGAGTCATTCAAACTGTGCAGCCGACATCGAAAAGACAGAATAGACGCTGTCAGTCCGATACGCTGACTGTTGTCTTGAATCCTAACCTGTGAAATGCAGCAGACATTGACATTCAATGAGTCTAACGTCTAAGCGAGATCGGTCCGCTCAACTAGCTGTATCCGAGTGCGAACATTGAAAGCATCCATATTAATTCGCAATCCAAGCCAAAGGGGCAAAGGAGGCCTGAGAGTGGGTAGTAAGAGATGGGCTTATAGGGAGTGCTACTATAATTGGCTAGGTATGTAGTGGAACTTGTAGAAACAGAAGGACCGAACACAAAATCTATCGACCTGTACAACTAAATTCACCAACAATTTCAAAGGACATCCTTTGGCAAATGTGCGGTCTGTGAGCACCCCTGAAGGACATTACAAAGGTTAATAAAGCTACTCTGACATGCCACTCACTATCAAAAATATTGCTAGTCGGGGGTCGCATACGCCACTATATCATTTATTGAAAGAACGAAATATAAACCGATTCTGTCAATCCAAGATAATAGTTTCGCTCTTACAAACACATTGTTGTCGTGTTGGGCAGACGGACCAGTAGCAAAATCCAACGGCACTATGGGCGATGAAGAAACCTAACATCAAGAAATGTGACGATACGGACCACCTTCCAGTCGTCCGTTGTGCTTTTTTTTCTCACATACACATCACTGGCTTTACGCAAATCAGCCCGCAATGCATATTTACCGTTTCTTTTAAAACCATACATTCCAAACTCAGCGTGCAAATATATCAAACGGGACTGTAGCTGGAGGTAAGGTTGGCCATAAGCAATGAAATTTTTCCTAAAAAGTTATAAATAAGCGCACGTAACTTACAATACAAGATTAATCCTAGGGCCAGCAGTCATGGGTTAACTGGACTATCTACTCAGTAAGCTAGCTAAGAGCCCATCACCAACCGTTTGACAAAACCGAGAGGTGGTCGGACAGCGACGTGGCTTACAAAAGTGACCATCCCGACTGCCACGCTGATTGAGGTCGGCAGTTGTCGCCTACTGAATTGGGAGAGCCTTGATCACAACAAAACCGGTGGTTAGAAAAAAACACGGAAAATAACAACAGGCTGTTACCAATGGAACAGTTGCGTCTGCACTCCTTTGAATAACACTGTGCTAGAGATTTTCCGTTTCTATTTTCTTTTGATAGCGTTTTTGTTCTAGGATAGTCCTGCGCATTGGCGTGATGAGCGGCTTTCCGAGCCAAAGTACCGTACAGTCAGGCTCAGCCAATTAAACAGGTATCTTTATATAACTGTTGCGCCGATATAGCCAGACCATTAGCTTCGCATACTGCCACGCTGAAGTGCGTTCCAAACATGCGATAAAGAAAATCATGAAGTACAAAATCTGGCAAGAAGTGGGCCATGGCAATGCTTCAAAATTTGTGATCTAGTCGTTGGCTGAGTATCTCGCGGTCTTTTTTTTCAACGGTTGATAGATTTGGCGAAAAGCACCCGACGCAGCAAATGCCCAAGTGAAACACGAAGTATGTGGTCTGACAAGAACAGACCAGTTATACCAGTTGTTCGTGACTAGGACTCCGAAGTCTGTAAATATGCAATGACGAAGCGTCTGTTTGCCCCGTATAAAAACCTAAATACACACGTGAAAACGTATTCCGTGAACAGTGCGCCAGTTGAGTGTACGGCACCTGACAGATCGATGAAACACGTTTGTCTGTCCTACACACTGTGGATCAAAGCAACCGAGAACACTGGCCGACTCCGTAAGCGCGCTAGAAAGTATCGGTTTGGGCGTCCTGTCAAATCAACAGCTTTATGATAACAACCAGGAGCATTCGAAGCATATGTACAGATTGACACACATACCTGCCGTTCGGCTGAGATCCCGTGGTCATAAACATCCTTTGAAGGGTAGCATACCTTGCATCGGAAATAAATGTCCTCGGATGTAAATAGTGGCCAGGAGGAAAATTCAACCGCATGGGCGGTGCGATGGTTTTCTGGAATGAAACCTAAAAAAATGAACTGCTTAGGCCTATCACATGGCGCAATCAACACAAAGTGAACATACAATATTGTCTTAAAAACACTCGTTTGTACGACAGCAGTGAAATTAAGTTTAACAGCCAAAAAAGTAAAACAATGGACTTACTCCTTTCAGGTGGTTACTTTGGGAAACTTGATCGTACGGCTGTTCGGCACTAGTCGGAGATCCCATAGCCGAGTATGATAACCGTGCAGGAACAACACTGGAGCTTAGTGCGAGTTCCTTATAAGGAGGATCATAAAAGCTCTGGGTCTGAGCAAGCTTGGGTACCGCGTCCACACATGCACCAGGTGACCGAGAGAGTACAGCATGTTGCGAGGGTTTCGAATGTTCAGCAAGAAGTCGTAAATTCTCAAATGTCGCAGCTGTATTGTTAATCTGGAAATGACGCGAACCAACCGACGGCGCTTCAGACCGTCCCATCTGCTGCAGGATATGTAGTAAACTCAAGGAATCAGAAACCTGACGGTTTGTTTCCGAAGGGCCATGGCGAACCGATGGATTCAGTACGTCGTTTGAGCTCCAAATGTCTCGTGCATTGCCAAGTATATTAACTGGTGCTGTTGGGTAGGCTGGCGCGTCAAGGATTTTTTCAAGATTGTATCCGTACAGTTTCTGGACGGATACCTTCTTCGATATGTCCAAGATAGCCGGATCTTCAAAGGCATCGTCTTCGGCCACCAATTTCTGAATGGTCTCCTCTACATCGACACCCTAAGAGAATAATCTTTTGAAAAAATTTCCCACCCTTTCTTTTGCTTCATCCTCAAGCAGGTTTTTATATACATCGAATGAATCCGGCTGCCACAGAAAAGAAAGATCTCCCGGAGCCTCCCAAAATTTAGGCAACTCATCAGCTTCTGGCGCTTTGTTCTCGACAACTCCTTGTGAGACCGCAAATCGTTCATGTTCAAACTCCCAATCACCTAAAGGAAAGCGCATTTGTGAGCTAAATAAAATCGCACATATAGTACCATCTTCGGCGGATCCAAACGTCTCTTCATTTAGTTCATCTAGATCCTGCTAAAACATAGGTAAAACTTTCATAAGACTCACTTCTACCGGACAATCCATTACAAAAGACTCCGGTAAGGATTAACAATTCCAACATTCAGGTACCGCTCAACGAACCGACACAGCGTCAAACCGTTCACCGGCACCGAGATGGACATGTATGCAACTATCGGGAAGACGAACCTAAACTTTGTTCCACCAAACTGTGCCAACCAACGTGCTAAATCAAACTACAACTTCACTGAGTTACAAAAATTACATAAATTTTGTTTTAATTGGTACGGCGAGAAAAAATGTATCTCAGCGTGTTTTCCGTGTGATTGTGATTCTTGACAGTGCATGTGTAGAGTTTTCATTATTTTTATTTCATTTTGCTAACATCGCGTAACTGCTGCATCGAACCACATTGTACATTTTTGTTTGACTTGAGTAAAAAACAACAACACAACGCAAGTTCGAATAAACTCTGCTACACGCGCTTACTGGTTCTTCCTACAATGCCGGTGGTTGCTATCCAGTTTAAAACATCCTATTTGTTGG
>LUCH01018303.1:0-15876 GCA_013368495.1 Paragonimus heterotremus
GATGCATTTGTTTAATAGTACCGTAGAAATTGTTGGATCCAATCTTGTTCTCATTTTGGGGATCCGCTTCCGGGCTACGCGTAAATCAACGATCAGGCGTGATTCGTTACACTGACGTTGCGGGTAAGATGCCGGAAGCTAACCCATCTTCTCAGCTGGCCCCTGTCATCTTTCCCTCCCCACCTCAGCAACCAAATGAGGCACGTACCGCACAAATAATTGCACCCACAATGCAGATGCAGCAGATGATGAACTTTATTTATCGTCGGAGTGGGTCATCATCTAGCGATTCAGCGATTCAGCGATTAAGTGATTGGTACTCGGGTTCAAGGCAGAGGCCCAAGGGTCCGGAATCCGGTCGGCTTTTCTTGTTCAGTGTCAAGCGGACGTCTGCTGGTCTGAAAGGCATTCGCTGAAAACAGGGTGTAGCACGGCTATTGGGAATTACAGTGAACATCACAAAGCAAACTCAGGTTACTCGCATGGGTGGGTTTCTGGAAAATGAAAGTCAAGTAATGCTTCAAAGCGATCGCTAGAAGCGCTACTGACGACCTCAGCGGGGAGACAGCTCAAGAAGTTAAAAACCCTATAGGAAAAGTCTCTTGCCTAAGAAAGGTCCGGAGATGAAGCTTGAAAAGCTTCCTGTTGTTTCCACGCCGACCGCCATCATTCGCCACAGTGAAGATTTGATCAACGAGGCTTACTGTAAAGAAGAAGCTTGTGAAAATTAAATCACCGCAAAGCCGTCGGAATTCAAGTGGGTATAGATCAAGAACTTCAGGTCGAGACTCGTCCGCAACGTTCCTCAGGCCTGTGACTGGTTTGGTAACAGCATGCTGGAGCCGCTCAGCAGTTAGTATATCTTTCTTCAGGCCGGTGTTTACGATCCGATTTGTGTATTCGAGAAGCGGCCCTATATAATCCCCGCAAGGTGTTTGGTACGCTTTCTTGTTTATGCGGGGAAAATGCCTTTGATCATCTTAAGAGAAGCGCACCCCCTTTTCGCCGCCAAAAAGTAAGTTAGATGACGACCAAATGCCAAGATCTTTTTTCAGATCGATTTTCATGATATATGTTATGCCGAATGGGCTATAAACCACAAAAGCGTTGCCGGGGTCGCCACCGAGTGACATAAGTGCGCAATTATTATTATGTAATAGGATACACTAATCGTCCGAACAACGCTTAATCACGTCAAGATCAACCTCTAAATTACTGGCACCGGTGACATTCCAGATTTTTATGTTACCGGCATATAGAAGGGCGTTGCTGGAGATACTATCCCGAAGGTCATTTATGTGGATTAGAAATAACAGAGTATCTAACACTGACTCCTGTCGAACTCTCGCGGAAACAAGTGAAAAACATAAAGAGGCTGATCCGGTTTCAACTCCAAACGCCCTATTATCGAGGAAAGATATATTCCAGCGAAGAGCCTCTCCTTGAATACCGTAGGCTTCCAGTTTGTGCTTCAGGGGGCCCTGTGAGACACGGTCGAAAGCTTCGGCTAAGTCGAAAAGACGCCATCTGAGATGAGACCGTTGTCTCTGGCCTCCGTTAGACTATCTAGGAAAACAAGCATATTAGTTATGCATGACCGATTATGAAGGAAGCCATGCTGAGTAGAGAACAAAAGACGGTTTGAAAGAAGTGATTGAGGATAGCACGCTTCTATAAGCGCTCCATTATCTTGCATAGAACGCTAGTAAGGCTGATCAGCCGATAGCTAGCCGGACAGTGCCAGTCGCCTGTTTTAAATATGAGCGTACCGTCGCCCTCTCCCATGCGCCAAGTAGAATGCCAGTCTGGAGTGTCTGTTTAGACAGCTTATGAAAGGACTCTGTCAAACTGGCAGCTGCTTCTTTGAGAATTCTGAGATGGATCTTGTCAGGACCCACTGCACTGTATGAGTTGACTTTGGAATAAAAGGTCTTCACCTTCTAGCACAGAAAGCTCGGTGCAACTGGTGTTTGCTGGACATTCGGCAGTGGATGATAGGGCGCCAAACCAGCGGTGCGACGTTGTAGATTGCCGTGTAGTATTTCTTAAATAACTCGGCCACAACTAAGGAGTCAGATGTGGTATCCCCGCCGGGCAGTCGCAGAGAAAGAACCGAGGGTTTATTCTTTCTTACTCGTCGAAAATGCTTAAATAAGACGTTTTTTCTCGCGAGCTTTCATGGGGACCTCTTCTACGAGTTTGGTGTGCTCACGGAATTTCCGTGTACACCTGTTTCGATCGAAGTGAAACGCGTGTAGGTCCCTCAAGTTTTCCTTAATCTTGTGCTTCGCGAGTAAATGGGAACGGTCATCGAGGAGACGACGCAATCTGTGCGGAACAGGTGGCCGATAAGCGAAAGTGCACAGTTTGCGCGGCACAAGTAAGTCGTCCGCTTTCCCAATTGCTCCTTGAAGTGGACAGTAATTCTGGTCCACGGAACCATAGTCAAAACGAAAGAACCTAGGTGACTTCTCAGGTCGTTTAAGTCAGCCTGATTAAAGTTTGGGACTGTTGACTTTTTTACCAGTTGTTGTAACCAGTAACAGATATGATCAAAGATGAACAGGGAGTGATCATTGTGTCCAAGTGGTGTTTTGATGATCACCCTGTCTACCGAGTAGCCCTCGTTAGTGATACACAGGTCGAGCAGAGGGGGAGTCTAACCAGAACGATACCGCGTTGAGGCGTTGGCCTGCTATATACACGCTCTCCGTCGTATGAGAGTCGATATGGAGATCGAGAATCCGCTTTCACATCCTTGGTGGGAGACTAATGCCCAGTTTATTTTCGGTGCATTGAAGTCGTCCATTATATGCGGATGGGTAAAGTTTGTAGGCCTAAGAAGTTGCCTAGGTCTACGGCAAGAGTGTCGTCAACAGAGACTCGGACGATGGAAAACGATGGATAATCCCCACCAGGAGTTATTCTCGGCCACGCAAAGCCAATCGGAGCCATAGAGCATCACATTTGTCACAGGAATGAAATTCACCGATAGCCGTGGGTGTTGGGAGACAACGCTGAAGGAAAATCGCAGAACCCCCATTCTCCCTAGGGCTGCGTGAGTTCCGGCGTGTTTTGTGCGTACGGGATTGAATTTGGTATTTAGTGGATCTTATTCCCTACCGGTTTGCTCATTGTGGGCCGGAAGAGAGTGGTTGCAAGAGACATGCTATCGGATCTTGCCGACCTCTCGTCAATGTTAGCACTTGGTGCTGGTTTTCAGCAGGTCTACTGGACCACTCGAATTTGCTATCAGCGAACGGCACTCGAGTCATGACTCTGTCAGCCTGCCTTCATTTCTATCAGCGACAAGACAGCATTACTCTGAGTTATTCGAATGCTCCCCAAAATCCACAAATCCCACTTACGACCTCATCAATAGTAACTGAGGGCCACCTCATCAACTCCTCACCATGAAGCAAGTAACCACTGGGCGGCGACGAAGAGTAACTTCCAGAAAAGGTGAGGGGCGTCAAGATTAAGTTGGAGCACGTTTTACCTGAGTATTATAGGGTCATCGAATGGCTTAGTCAGGAGCTTCGCACACTGTCCCAAAATCCATAATTGACTGAAGCCTGTGGTAGCCTAATCAATCAAAAGGTGGAAATGACTAAGGTATAACAACAACGAATAAGAGTCGTAGCGGTAACGGGGGGCGTAAAACATGTGCACATAAATAAAACGAAGACTTATCGATAAAATTGGAACGGCTCGCTGATTGTTTAGCGTCCGCTGAATTAAATAGACCACCACCAGAGAGAAGAACATCGCTAGAGAGTAGGTTCGGAAGACGATTGATAGGTAATTTCACATGCGGCATGGGAATGACGAAAGTTGAACGCCGGCAGATCAGCAGATACGTGAAGCTAACATATTTCAAGGCGCAATTACCGTACAGGCCAGAAAATCCATAAGAAAAGAAAGCAGGCGGGCGCGGTGAATTCCATCCATTTCCTTTGGCAAGCAAGTCAAAACTGATGATGATGTACTCATACAAGCGCACAGATAAAGTTAATGGAACGATATACAGAAATACGCTCTAAAATGCATCAAAAAACATAACTATCAACTGTGGACACTATTATATTCCCCCATGAGAACATTTGTGCGTTTAAAACGTGACGAAGGAACGGCCGTGAAGAGAGAAGAAATTAAGCGCTCCGTTGCCATATCACGTAATCTATCTGGTGTTCCAGCCAATATACAGACCGTCCTCTACATGTGGTGCGTTATTCAAGAGACCAAGGAGGCTAGGCTGCAGGCAGATGTAATACTGCCGGGTGTGGTGAGAGGTTGTTTTCAGCCGTCATCAGATCAGGCGGGTCAACACCCTGTAGCTTGTAGGCCGATTTCAGCCAATTTACGAATAAGGAATCGCTTTGTCTGGATCTATCAATGATGAAGTATTGTTCGTCACGCTTAACCAGTTCGAAGGGACCGAGGCATCATGGATGTAGTGGTTTGCTAATGGCGTCTTGACACATACAAATTCGCATGTGAACAAATCCCGGGATTTTTGCTCTCAGCACCAATGTTGGCGGGTTGGTGTGGAACGAAGGTCGGACGTGAAGTACAATCCACATCCGGGTCTGAATGTTTCGACAGTTAAAACAATCTCCCTGGGAGTTGCAACTTGATGTCGCCAATTAGTTCACTGGTAATACGCCCGATGTTCTCTTTAACGGTAGCTCGGATTCCAAGGAGGACCAGTGGTAGACGCTCGCTCCATTTCGTTGCGTCCGGCCGAGCGATTATCGAGGTCTTTAGTTGTCGGTGAAAGCGTTCGACCAAACCATTGGCGCAAGGATCGTGTGCCGTCGCTTTAATGTATAAACCCCCGGTGGCTACGTGAAGTTAAGGATGGGATACCAAAATTAACGATCCAATGCTCCAAGGAGGTTTTGGTCGCTGCCTCTGCTGAAACATATCTGACGGGCATAGCTTAATGCCAACAGGTAAAACAATCGTTCGAGGGTGGTAGTGGGCTAACGATTTCGAGATGTACCCGGGAAAATCGGGCGTATGGCTGGGAGAAAGTTGCAGGTGTGGTTACCGTTGACCTGTGCGCTTTACTGCTTCGGAGCTCCGTACAGTATTGTGTCCAGAGGCGGACATTTTCTTCACAGATGGTCAACCAAAAAGTTACGTAATCAACTTCAGTGTGCCGCGTTGTTCGGGGTAAGATATACAATGAAAATAACTGAAACCAGTGCGTCGTTAGACAGGCGGGAGAAAAAGTATAGATGTACCCCTAGATATATCGCACAGAATATCAGCAGTTTGAGTGAACAGATGAATGGAAGATAATTTCAACGAGTTGCAAACGGGAGCATCCTTCATGTCTGTTGGAAGGTAGATTCACCAAAACGATCTAGTCAGGACATTGGTGACGGTTGGTGAAGTCGGTCATCACTACAAACCACTCAGGCATTTGGTGACGGCTGACGAACTCAGACATCAACAAAGCACTGAGAAACACGTCGGACCAACTAGCAAAAGACGTGAAAGTGAGCGTAGGTGTCACGCCAGAAGGATACGTGCAAGTGAGCATGGGTGCCACGGTAGACCGAGAAACTAACGCCTATGGAATTGGCTTTACTTGGCCACTTGGTAGAGAAGTGGCCTAAGCAAGCGGACAATGATTCAACAAGTAAATAGGCATATTCGGTCACCATTTCATGATATATATTTACCGACACTTCAATCATTTGTTGAACTGGTAGTCGGCAATACATCGTGTTTGCCGCAATCGTGTTCTCCTTGTCTCTGCGGAAGTAGACTGGGTGGAGCCGCATAGCAGGGACCCAGATCTAGCAGTCAAGCCGTATCAGAACGTTTGGTGAAGGAAAGGCGAGTTATATCAATGCCTTCAATGGACTGCTGGGCCGTGGTCAATTTAGACAAATGGGAACGGGTTGGCTATTGGGCTTATCTGACTTCAGGAAGGGACAGCGCAACAGCAAGGATATTAGCGTCAGTACGTTTGTGTCGGATGTCCTTGATGAATTGGTAGATGTAGTCAAGATGTCCGATTTCACGCAAGGAGTACCGATCAGGTTTGGCGTGGAAAGCCGGTGTCAAGGGTTTGTGATTGGTCTGTACAGTGAAGTGTGTATCTTCCAAAAGGTGTCGAAGGTAACGGATCGCCAAATAAATAGCCAGCAGTTCACGTTCAAAATTGCGGTACTTTACGAGAGGAAAGGCCAAATGTTGCGGTTCCTCATCTATTGGTTGTTCTAAGACAGTGCTATCGGCAGCATTTGATAAGCCCGTGAAACGAATGAGACGGGCGTTTGCATCGCAACTGATGAAGTGTAGTGGCGTAAAAAGTTTCCCTTTTCCGCTGATAAAGCAGATTTGACAATTTTCCACTTCAAGGGATTCGCTATGAAGGTTGTTCAAAAGGCAAAACGATCCTTTTGGCGCTAATCTTGGTTTCTAAATTTTCTTCGAAATTTTAAAATCGGAATTTCAGGCAAAGCACTTACAGTACATCAATTGTAAACAAGCGGCGTTGAGGGAAAAATTGAAATACATCAAATAACTCCCAAAAGTTGTAGTATGGTGATGAAAATATTTCCCACCATTTTCGCAAAACTAACTCGTTATTGGCGTTAGCTCACTGATTCAAGTCTTATAAATGCGATCTTTGCTATTTTCAAGTTGAAATACGTCGTGCTATAGCTTGAGATTGCTTCATTTTGCGGCGTTTTACAGTTGTGGTTCAAATGGAAGTATACGACCATACAGTGTTGGCATTGCATTTCAACAAGAACACTATCATTGGACAACGAAACCTGTATGACAACATTTCCGGCTTCCTTGTCTATACGATATTTATACTATTTCTCTGTGTTTGCAAGATTTCAGGTAGATACTGGTAGATGGAACATTGCTCTTAGAAATGGTCAGGAATGACGCTATCATATGGTTGTTTCCGCCTTTAGCGTTTGTGGAACAGGGTAAGAATAGGGTATCATGTCCCACCCTATCATCGAGACTCTGGAGAAGTAAATTCTATTCACTATATTACATTGTTTCAAACTAGATTGAGGTCGCGTTGCGTTCATAAGGAATAATACATGGAAACAGACGGAGTCAAACTGTCTGCCAACCACCGGGACGTACACACCTCAGGCAGTCACATTATGATGTTTAGAACGCCAAGTATCTATCGCGGTGCAGAAAACTTCAAATCAATATGGCAATCAATGAAATCAAAGATGATGATTACCATGTACCAGAAACGCTTCAAATATAGGTTTATCATCACTTTCCGCGTGTGTTCCTTCACCACATTGTTCATGGTAAAAGTGGTTCGGGAGGAGCGGCTACCAGTATGAACACATACTGCATACTCGGACACCGATCATAACTCAAATTAATCGGGTGGAGCAGGTGCTAGTGCGAACGCATACTGCATGCTGGGACGTCTTTGATAGTCCAAGTCACTCGGATGCAGCAGTTACCAGTGCGAACGTATTCTGCATGTTCAGACTCAATCTATAGCTTAGGCGAATGAGGTTGAAACATATACTATCGTGAATCTACAGTGCATACTTAGACGTCCTTCATAGCTCAAGTGATTCGGGTATGTATAGTTTCTATTGTGGGCGCATACTGCATTCTGAGACGTTATTAATAGCTTGAGTGAATGAAGTTGAAGCATCTCCAGTGGGAACCTATACTGTATACTCAGACGTACTTCACAGCTTAAGCAAATTTGGTTGGAACAGCCCCTAATGAGAACACGTGCTGTATTCCGAGACGTTGCTGATAGCCTAAGTCAATCGGGTGGAGCAGTTACTAGTATGAACGCATATTACATACTCAGACCTTTATGGGCTAGATCAGCGAGGCCAAACCAGCGAATTCATTCTCTGAGTAAATGATAATCAGCAATATTTGGTAATGAATCCAAGTATATTGTACTATAAGCAACTCGTGTGTGTGATATAAGGTAGAGTACAGTTTGACGAGTTGGTTCGAGGGATTGCTTTTTCAGGGTATGACTATGAATTGGTACTCGCAAAACAGCCAGGTTCCTACATTGGCCATAGATTGAAAGTGTAATATATACACTGTAGCCAGCTTACTCGAACATGTCTTCAATATTTTCTGATTATACAATTCATTGAACTTGGGAATCGTCGAGATGGGGATCTGAAGGGTGTAAATAGGCAGACGGTAAGTTGAAAAACTTGCTGATAACTACCCATAACAAAACCTGATAATAGTAGTAGACCGTATGCGAGAAAGTAAGCAACAGTCGTCCACACAGTTACGGGGATTCCGTTTGCACCACAAAACCTCCTGTACGTGCGAGTTAAATAGCTGCCGATTAGATCGAGATAGTGATCTAAAGTGCTTCCTGGCAAATGAGAATTTATACTGAACGATAGATAAGAAATGACGTGAAATAGCTATACCTTTTGGTGAGCCCGGATACCTCATGAGCCGAGATGACTTGCATCCCAAGACACGGCGACAATGCATGTTCAGACAATCCTGGCACATCCGCAATAAAACTTGGTTGTCGTGAAGTGGAACGAGCACCAGATGATAAATAAGAGAACGTACAAAAAAGTTACGTGGAATTCTGACGTTGGTGAAAATATTGACCAACAGTTGTTAGCAACAGATGTCTCAGTGACACGTTCTTTTGACAAGTCGTGGCTGCAATGATTCAAGAAGTGCTGTCACCAGTCATTGCAAGACACGAGCTGGAATATAAAACGCGATAATTATTCACAACACAATGTGGCAAAATTGGGAAAACTCAGGTAAACTTAAACCATACACTTCGCAGTGATGTTGCGCACATCCTGAGCTCAAATGGCATTCGCATCGTACCACATTGAATACCCACGATCAGAGAATCGTGGAGCATCGGAGGTGATAACTGGTGGCCCAGGTGTTCGATATAAACACGGCGGAACATCGCAGAATATACCAATATTCTCACGATGTTGGTGACAATGTCGACCATCAGCAGTCAGAAACAGGATTCTGATTGTCACGTGCACAATATATGTTGTGGCTGCAATAGTACGACGAAGTCTAAACAATGAACAGTAGATCAATTACCTTCCACCTGTGTTACAATTATATGCACTTTCCGTGACATTGTTGATTGGCCACCTGTCAACTCATGTGTCATCTGGCGTATGGTTTATGTTTAGCAATCTCAGACTATAGCATGACGTATTTCAACTTGAAAATAGCAAAGATCGCATTTATAAGACTTGAATCAGTGAGCTAACGCCAATAACGAGTTAGTTTTGCGAAAATGGTGGGAAATATTTTCATCACCATACTACAACTTTTGGGAGTTATTTGATGTATTTCAATTTTTCCCTCAACGCCGCTTGTTTACAATTGATGTACTGTAAGTGCTTTGCCTGAAATTCCGATTTTAAAATTTCGAAGAAAATTTAGAAACCAAGATTAGCGCCAAAAGGATCGTTTTGCCTTTTGAACAACCTTCATAGCGAATCCCTTGAAGTGGAAAATTGTCAAATCTGCTTTATCAGCGGAAAAGGGAAACTTTTTACGCCACTACACTTCATCAGTTGCGATGCAAACGCCCGTCTCATTCGTTTCACGGGCTTATCAAATGCTGCCGATAGCACTGTCTTAGAACAACCAATAGATGAGGAACCGCAACATTTGGCCTTTCCTCTCGTAAAGTACCGCAATTTTGAACGTGAACTGCTGGCTATTTATTTGGCGATCCGTTACCTTCGACACCTTTTGGAAGATACACACTTCACTGTACAGACCAATCACAAACCCTTGACACCGGCTTTCCACGCCAAACCTGATCGGTACTCCTTGCGTGAAATCGGACATCTTGACTACATCTACCAATTCATCAAGGACATCCGACACAAACGTACTGACGCTAATATCCTTGCTGTTGCGCTGTCCCTTCCTGAAGTCAGATAAGCCCAATAGCCAACCCGTTCCCATTTGTCTAAATTGACCACGGCCCAGCAGTCCATTGAAGGCATTGATATAACTCGCCTTTCCTTCACCAAACGTTCTGATACGGCTTGACTGCTAGATCTGGGTCCCTGCTATGCGGCTCCACCCAGTCTACTTCCGCAGAGACAAGGAGAACACGATTGCGGCAAACACGATGTATTGCCGACTACCAGTTCAACAAATGATTGAAGTGTCGGTAAATATATATCATGAAATGGTGACCGAATATGCCTATTTACTTGTTGAATCATTGTCCGCTTGCTTAGGCCACTTCTCTACCAAGTGGCCAAGTAAAGCCAATTCCATAGGCGTTAGTTTCTCGGTCTACCGTGGCACCCATGCTCACTTGCACGTATCCTTCTGGCGTGACACCTACGCTCACTTTCACGTCTTTTGCTAGTTGGTCCGACGTGTTTCTCAGTGCTTTGTTGATGTCTGAGTTCGTCAGCCGTCACCAAATGCCTGAGTGGTTTGTAGTGATGACCGACTTCACCAACCGTCACCAATGTCCTGACTAGATCGTTTTGGTGAATCTACCTTCCAACAGACATGAAGGATGCTCCCGTTTGCAACTCGTTGAAATTATCTTCCATTCATCTGTTCACTCAAACTGCTGATATTCTGTGCGATATATCTAGGGGTACATCTATACTTTTTCTCCCGCCTGTCTAACGACGCACTGGTTTCAGTTATTTTCATTGTATATCTTACCCCGAACAACGCGGCACACTGAAGTTGATTACGTAACTTTTTGGTTGACCATCTGTGAAGAAAATGTCCGCCTCTGGACACAATACTGTACGGAGCTCCGAAGCAGTAAAGCGCACAGGTCAACGGTAACCACACCTGCAACTTTCTCCCAGCCATACGCCCGATTTTCCCGGGTACATCTCGAAATCGTTAGCCCACTACCACCCTCGAACGATTGTTTTACCTGTTGGCATTAAGCTATGCCCGTCAGATATGTTTCAGCAGAGGCAGCGACCAAAACCTCCTTGGAGCATTGGATCGTTAATTTTGGTATCCCATCCTTAACTTCACGTAGCCACCGGGGGTTTATACATTAAAGCGACGGCACACGATCCTTGCGCCAATGGTTTGGTCGAACGCTTTCACCGACAACTAAAGACCTCGATAATCGCTCGGCCGGACGCAACGAAATGGAGCGAGCGTCTACCACTGGTCCTCCTTGGAATCCGAGCTACCGTTAAAGAGAACATCGGGCGTATTACCAGTGAACTAATTGGCGACATCAAGTTGCAACTCCCAGGGAGATTGTTTTAACTGTCGAAACATTCAGACCCGGATGTGGATTGTACTTCACGTCCGACCTTCGTTCCACACCAACCCGCCAACATTGGTGCTGAGAGCAAAAATCCCGGGATTTGTTCACATGCGAATTTGTATGTGTCAAGACGCCATTAGCAAACCACTACATCCATGATGCCTCGGTCCCTTCGAACTGGTTAAGCGTGACGAACAATACTTCATCATTGATAGATCCAGACAAAGCGATTCCTTATTCGTAAATTGGCTGAAATCGGCCTACAAGCTACAGGGTGTTGACCCGCCTGATCTGATGACGGCTGAAAACAACCTCTCACCACACCCGGCAGTATTACATCTGCCTGCAGCCTAGCCTCCTTGGTCTCTTGAATAACGCACCACATGTAGAGGACGGTCTGTATATTGGCTGGAACACCAGATAGATTACGTGATATGGCAACGGAGCGCTTAATTTCTTCTCTCTTCACGGCCGTTCCTTCGTCACGTTTTAAACGCACAAATGTTCTCATGGGGGAATATAATAGTGTCCACAGTTGATAGTTATGTTTTTTGATGCATTTTAGAGCGTATTTCTGTATATCGTTCCATTAACTTTATCTGTGCGCTTGTATGAGTACATCATCATCAGTTTTGACTTGCTTGCCAAAGGAAATGGATGGAATTCACCGCGCCCGCCTGCTTTCTTTTCTTATGGATTTTCTGGCCTGTACGGTAATTGCGCCTTGAAATATGTTAGCTTCACGTATCTGCTGATCTGCCGGCGTTCAACTTTCGTCATTCCCATGCCGCATGTGAAATTACCTATCAATCGTCTTCCGAACCTACTCTCTAGCGATGTTCTTCTCTCTGGTGGTGGTCTATTTAATTCAGCGGACGCTAAACAATCAGCGAGCCGTTCCAATTTTATCGATAAGTCTTCGTTTTATTTATGTGCACATGTTTTACGCCCCCCGTTACCGCTACGACTCTTATTCGTTGTTGTTATACCTTAGTCATTTCCACCTTTTGATTGATTAGGCTACCACAGGCTTCAGTCAATTATGGATTTTGGGACAGTGTGCGAAGCTCCTGACTAAGCCATTCGATGACCCTATAATACTCAGGTAAAACGTGCTCCAACTTAATCTTGACGCCCCTCACCTTTTCTGGAAGTTACTCTTCGTCGCCGCCCAGTGGTTACTTGCTTCATGGTGAGGAGTTGATGAGGTGGCCCTCAGTTACTATTGATGAGGTCGTAAGTGGGATTTGTGGATTTTGGGGAGCATTCGAATAACTCAGAGTAATGCTGTCTTGTCGCTGATAGAAATGAAGGCAGGCTGACAGAGTCATGACTCGAGTGCCGTTCGCTGATAGCAAATTCGAGTGGTCCAGTAGACCTGCTGAAAACCAGCACCAAGTGCTAACATTGACGAGAGGTCGGCAAGATCCGATAGCATGTCTCTTGCAACCACTCTCTTCCGGCCCACAATGAGCAAACCGGTAGGGAATAAGATCCACTAAATACCAAATTCAATCCCGTACGCACAAAACACGCCGGAACTCACGCAGCCCTAGGGAGAATGGGGGTTCTGCGATTTTCCTTCAGCGTTGTCTCCCAACACCCACGGCTATCGGTGAATTTCATTCCTGTGACAAATGTGATGCTCTATGGCTCCGATTGGCTTTGCGTGGCCGAGAATAACTCCTGGTGGGGATTATCCATCGTTTTCCATCGTCCGAGTCTCTGTTGACGACACTCTTGCCGTAGACCTAGGCAACTTCTTAGGCCTACAAACTTTACCCATCCGCATATAATGGACGACTTCAATGCACCGAAAATAAACTGGGCATTAGTCTCCCACCAAGGATGTGAAAGCGGATTCTCGATCTCCATATCGACTCTCATACGACGGAGAGCGTGTATATAGCAGGCCAACGCCTCAACGCGGTATCGTTCTGGTTAGACTCCCCCTCTGCTCGACCTGTGTATCACTAACGAGGGCTACTCGGTAGACAGGGTGATCATCAAAACACCACTTGGACACAATGATCACTCCCTGTTCATCTTTGATCATATCTGTTACTGGTTACAACAACTGGTAAAAAAGTCAACAGTCCCAAACTTTAATCAGGCTGACTTAAACGACCTGAGAAGTCACCTAGGTTCTTTCGTTTTGACTATGGTTCCGTGGACCAGAATTACTGTCCACTTCAAGGAGCAATTGGGAAAGCGGACGACTTACTTGTGCCGCGCAAACTGTGCACTTTCGCTTATCGGCCACCTGTTCCGCACAGATTGCGTCGTCTCCTCGATGACCGTTCCCATTTACTCGCGAAGCACAAGATTAAGGAAAACTTGAGGGACCTACACGCGTTTCACTTCGATCGAAACAGGTGTACACGGAAATTCCGTGAGCACACCAAACTCGTAGAAGAGGTCCCCATGAAAGCTCGCGAGAAAAAACGTCTTATTTAAGCATTTTCGACGAGTAAGAAAGAATAAACCCTCGGTTCTTTCTCTGCGACTGCCCGGCGGGGATACCACATCTGACTCCTTAGTTGTGGCCGAGTTATTTAAGAAATACTACACGGCAATCTACAACGTCGCACCGCTGGTTTGGCGCCCTATCATCCACTGCCGAATGTCCAGCAAACACCAGTTGCACCGAGCTTTCTGTGCTAGAAGGTGAAGACCTTTTATTCCAAAGTCAACTCATACAGTGCAGTGGGTCCTGACAAGATCCATCTCAGAATTCTCAAAGAAGCAGCTGCCAGTTTGACAGAGTCCTTTCATAAGCTGTCTAAACAGACACTCCAGACTGGCATTCTACTTGGCGCATGGGAGAGGGCGACGGTACGCTCATATTTAAAACAGGCGACTGGCACTGTCCGGCTAGCTATCGGCTGATCAGCCTTACTAGCGTTCTATGCAAGATAATGGAGCGCTTATAGAAGCGTGCTATCCTCAATCACTTCTTTCAAACCGTCTTTTGTTCTCTACTCAGCATGGCTTCCTTCATAATCGGTCATGCATAACTAATATGCTTGTTTTCCTAGATAGTCTAACGGAGGCCAGAGACAACGGTCTCATCTCAGATGGCGTCTTTTCGACTTAGCCGAAGCTTTCGACCGTGTCTCACAGGGCCCCCTGAAGCACAAACTGGAAGCCTACGGTATTCAAGGAGAGGCTCTTCGCTGGAATATATCTTTCCTCGATAATAGGGCGTTTGGAGTTGAAACCGGATCAGCCTCTTTATGTTTTTCACTTGTTTCCGCGAGAGTTCGACAGGAGTCAGTGTTAGATACTCTGTTATTTCTAATCCACATAAATGACCTTCGGGATAGTATCTCCAGCAACGCCCTTCTATATGCCGGTAACATAAAAATCTGGAATGTCACCGGTGCCAGTAATTTAGAGGTTGATCTTGACGTGATTAAGCGTTGTTCGGACGATTAGTGTATCCTATTACATAATAATAATTGCGCACTTATGTCACTCGGTGGCGACCCCGGCAACGCTTTTGTGGTTTATAGCCCATTCGGCATAACATATATCATGAAAATCGATCTGAAAAAAGATCTTGGCATTTGGTCGTCATCTAACTTACTTTTTGGCGGCGAAAAGGGGGTGCGCTTCTCTTAAGATGATCAAAGGCATTTTCCCCGCATAAACAAGAAAGCGTACCAAACACCTTGCGGGGATTATATAGGGCCGCTTCTCGAATACACAAATCGGATCGTAAACACCGGCCTGAAGAAAGATATACTAACTGCTGAGCGGCTCCAGCATGCTGTTACCAAACCAGTCACAGGCCTGAGGAACGTTGCGGACGAGTCTCGACCTGAAGTTCTTGATCTATACCCACTTGAATTCCGACGGCTTTGCGGTGATTTAATTTTCACAAGCTTCTTCTTTACAGTAAGCCTCGTTGATCAAATCTTCACTGTGGCGAATGATGGCGGTCGGCGTGGAAACAACAGGAAGCTTTTCAAGCTTCATCTCCGGACCTTTCTTAGGCAAGAGACTTTTCCTATAGGGTTTTTAACTTCTTGAGCTGTCTCCCCGCTGAGGTCGTCAGTAGCGCTTCTAGCGATCGCTTTGAAGCATTACTTGACTTTCATTTTCCAGAAACCCACCCATGCGAGTAACCTGAGTTTGCTTTGTGATGTTCACTGTAATTCCCAATAGCCGTGCTACACCCTGTTTTCAGCGAATGCCTTTCAGACCAGCAGACGTCCGCTTGACACTGAACAAGAAAAGCCGACCGGATTCCGGACCCTTGGGCCTCTGCCTTGAACCCGAGTACCAATCACTTAATCGCTGAATCGCTGAATCGCTAGATGATGACCCACTCCGACGATAAATAAAGTTCATCATCTGCTGCATCTGCATTGTGGGTGCAATTATTTGTGCGGTACGTGCCTCATTTGGTTGCTGAGGTGGGGAGGGAAAGATGACAGGGGCCAGCTGAGAAGATGGGTTAGCTTCCGGCATCTTACCCGCAACGTCAGTGTAACGAATCACGCCTGATCGTTGATTTACGCGTAGCCCGGAAGCGGATCCCCAAAATGAGAACAAGATTGGATCCAACAATTTCTACGGTACTATTAAACAAATGCATC
>LUCH01018304.1:0-16013 GCA_013368495.1 Paragonimus heterotremus
GAACCTGCAACGACCGAGGTCGCAGTCAGCACAGCCCTCCGGATCACAACAGCACACAAGCCTGACCACCACGCCAAGGTAGCAGAAAAGGTCCCTGACCTGACCTTCTATTAACATACAAAATGTCGAACAGACTTGGACAGTCTGAGGTGAACGGCGGCCCCAGCCACAGTACCTTTTGGTTAGACTCATGGCTTCTATGATGGTGATGATGAGCATACAAAATCCTATCCTCTCCGAGTCAGCTCAACAAAAAGCCTTTTACACTCGCCAATACAGTGAGTCTCAGTGGCCATAAGTACAAGGTTTCCATATCACGTAGTAGCCTTTTATGCTGACTGCGTAGTTCTGTTGTCCGTGTCTGTTCGACATGGGACGCACTTCCGGCGACGATTGTCATGGCAATGTCAGTCGGTGCAATCAAGAGGCAACTAGATGACTGGATTATCCCAAGATGGCCGTTGGCAGTCGGACACGTATAGCTCCGTATACCTTCATTGTCGTCACTTCCTTCCTGTCTCGTTTTGTCTCATTTTTTCCTACCTTCTCTGTATATTCTTCCCTTTTCATGATTATACAACAAAACGGTGCAACCTCTGTAGGTGCCCGACTGCTGCTAGCTGTCCCAACACTCAACACACCTAATATGTTCTTACCATTTCAGCAGTTCACGTGATCGGTGCGGACGGACAACAACCAAGCCGAGATAGAATCTGTTGTGGGACCACAAACTCCGTACTACTGATCCTTACCGGAATATCTCGAGGCGGGTATACTACACAAGTTTTACACTTCCATCTCCGCAAAAACCAAGGAAACCAGTGAAATCAGATGCAATCCGTTCGCGCTCAACCAGTTTCCTTCGCACCCTACAATTTCACTTATTTTCGGTTCACATAACCATGTGCGCTACAGTCTCATGGTTGTCTGTCCCCCGTCTTCACCCCATCCTCTCAACCCCATTTCGGCCCTCTGGCACAATCAAGAAAGGTGGCGACGTGTAACTATCCTTCTGGTGCAGAGACTCCGCGTCTGGAGATGTGGAACTACCAAAAACTGTCGCTTTCTACTACTATCGAATGAGCCCAGTACTGAAGTATGATCTCCGTCGTCCACACAAATTGAAACAACTGATTCAAAACCAATACTAATTCCTCCCCACCTTTGATGAATGCCGGCACGGGGTTGTCTGAGCCAGCAGCTTTATCATTTGTGAGAGCTGAAATGCAATTGCAGACCTCATTCTCAGAGGGTGGTGCTAAATCTGCCGGCCAGGATGCTACGTTTCAAGTTTGCGACGGTAACACAGTTAAAGCAGGAGGCCGGCTAAATTGATTATCGAAGTGTTTTACCTATCACTTTTACCTTCTGGACGACATATGGATGAGTGTGCCGTCTATCTCGCTGATAGCTTCACGAACAGACGGTCGTCTGGAACCAGTGGTACGGCTAAGCTTGCAGTCTTCCGACATAACTTGAAGTAAAAGCGGTTTCCGTTTATCTAACTTTCTCCATTAACTAAGCCTCACAATCAGCGAACAGGTTATATTTCACCTTCCTACGGATATCTCTTCTAGACTTGTTATATGAACTCCCAGGAGGAATATTCCGTCTAGCTTCTAACAACTCCAAGGGTTTCTCCGGGATCTAAAGTTTATTCAACCCATGTACTCCCGTTCTACATGCTACAGTACACGCTTCATGAATCAACTGTGAGATTTGGGTCCAGTAGCTACTAGGATCTTAGGATTGAGTATTAATAAGACAGCTTTCTCAGGTGATCTAGCACTTACGCTTTACCGACGGCGCAACCAGTTTCTCAACAGCTAATTGTTACTGTTGGCGAGGTCGTTGTCCAGCAAAAGTAAGAACAAAACGACGACGTACCATCGCATGGTCCGAATCCAAGCATGTGCTCCGATGAGAACGACAGTCTTGAGTGGAACCTCGTCACCCATAACTAACAGTTATGTAACCTATCTGAAGCCAGACCTGACTCCAAGAAGGGTACCAAGTATAACAATGACACGCACGATGTATAAAGCAAGTACTTGCTAAAAATAGTTTATACTCAGTGCACACCTGTAACAGCCGCCCGCCACTATCCGAGCGATGTGATGCTATCCCAAACCTGTCACCTAAAGGAGACTTGGCCTCACCAAGTCGACAGACCTGGGCGTTCATATCTCCCGCCAGAACAACTATATCAGAACCATGTATCGAGGGAAGGAGAGCGGCCAGATCCGAGTAAATGGCGTCCTTGACACCGATGTCACTACAATCGGTTGAAACATAAGCAGACACCATGAAAAGACTTCTAAAGGTTTTACTTCCAGGGCTGGTCTTAACAGAACTCGCCAAGCGGACGGCGCAGTCTGTTGTTAACACGAATCCAACCTACCAATGCGACTGAGACCGTCATGTTGAGGATTATACCTACTCCAGCCTGAATGGTAGCGACTCAGTTGCTCGTAACGTTCTCTGGAGCTGTCTCCTTCGCAAGGGAGTACCAGAGAAATACGTGAATCTCTTGAGATCACTGTATGCTCACTCTGCAAGCTGGGTGAGAATTTATGGACAACTGTCTCGAGCGTTCATCAGTTCTAGTGTTGTTCGTCAGGGGTGTCCGATTTCCCCCTTCCTGTTCAATTTTGTCATAGACGACATTCTGGAGGGTGCGCATGAGGAGTCCAGTGAACTTGGTGTTGAGTTTTTTCCTGGCGCTAGATTGACCGATCTGGAGTATGCGGACGACATTGTCTTACTTAGCCCCTCTGCCGAAAACATGCAGACCATGGTGGACAGGTTGAGCGACCGAGATGGTTTGTATGGAATGCGCTTTGCACCTTCAAAGTGCAAAGTGTTACTCCAAGACTGGGACATTTCCACTCCTACTTTCTTGATTGCAGGTAATTCGCTTGAGACTGTGAACCGTTTCACATACTTGAGTAGCACCATCTCGTCAGCCTGTAATATTGCTGATGAGATATCAGCGAGGATAGCAAAGGCACGAGTTGCCTTTGCCAGACTGCGTCATCTCTGGCGTCGAAAAGACGTCCGGCTGTCACTGAAAGGAAGGGTATATAATGCCTGTGTGCGCTCCATTTTGCTTTATGGTTCGGAAACATGGCCTGTTCACAAGAAGACATTAACATACTTGCAGTGTTTGACCATCGTTGTCTCCGACAATTGGGCCATATTAAGTGGACTGATTACGTGAGCAATGTGGCTGTACGCCGGCGCGTATTCCGGAATGCTCGAGATGCGCGATCAATTGGTCAACTAATCACGGTACACAGCTTGCGTTGGCTGGGTCACGTACTCTGTATGTCATCTGATTATTTACCTTACCGAGCATTACATACTGAGGTCATCAACAGTTGGTTAAAACCTCGTGGTGGTCAGGCGACAACGTGGCCACAAAATATGAAAACCTTGACGGGTCCACTGAGCAAAATGGGTAGGTGTCGCCTGCTTGGTTGGGGTCCTCGTGATCACTCAGACTACTGGTTAGAGACGCTATCCGAGATGGCGGTGTGTCGCAGTCAATGTCGTACCTGTATTCATACCATTTCTAGTTCTTCCGCTTAGTCTTCTTTTATTAGTTTTCAACCTTCTTAGTAACGTTTTCTCGTGGGATATTCCACGTCACTGTTGAGTTGAGCGTCGGCCCGAGCCACAGTACCTTTTGGTCAGGCTTATGGCTGTTATGATAATGATGGTGTCATCTTTTGCAGCGAGGAAATCAGCTCCGAGGATCGTTTGCCTGGTTTCCGGGGACGTAACAAAACGATGCTTCACAGTGTGGCTGCCAATGCGCATCCCAAATTCTTTCACACCATAAACTAGCAGGTTATGATCCCCAACTGGACCCGGCCTTTGTCCAGACCTGACCGCCTTGAGCAGTTAGATGGCCTGCTGGCGGTCGGCCGGGCTGTCCAACACATCCGTTAGCGTATTCTTCACAACAGCCCACTCCGACTTCACAAGGCATCTTCGCTGTGATCTTTAAAAGCGTCCGCGGGGCAGCCGGCTTCTCAGGGTCCGTCATTACTCTGATCACTTCGACCACGTCCTCGAAGTCTTCCAGGAACGCCCAGACGTCTTCTAACGGCTGTGGCCAGCGTATCTTCATCCTCGCATTCGTCACAGTATCAGTTGACGTGACCGCAAAAGACGCTTGGCCTGAGAAGTTGTTTACTGCATGAAATTCCACACAGGTTTTGCTAAAACATAGGACTACGAACGCGAACATGCATTCACACGGTTGACGTGTATTCACACACATTGGGCTGTAGTACAGCGTCATTCGCCCTGGCAGCACGTCCCCCATAATGCGTACGCACTATTCCAATAATCGCTTCTGGTCCATAATCTTCCTGACGTTGAGACCTGCCCTTTAGTTCCCGAATGTACGCACTATACTACTCACAAACGAAGCTGTTTATTAGATAACAGTTAGTTTATCTACCGTAATTTACGTTCGGTCTGGCCTTGTTTTTTGCATGTCGGTGTTGCGCACAGTCCGCTTGGAGTTGTGAATTGTTTCATCTATCTGGACAACATCGTCTTGTTGGTTTCAATAATTGTGAGAAGGGATACGCTAGCCGTAAGGTTTTATGCATTAAGTTCCATTCCTTCCTTTTTAATCAAGGTTTTATTTTTATCCGCACGATAGTGTGACTGGTGACGGCATCAGTGTTATCCGCTGATGTGCTGCTGTCAATGCTGGTACGCTATACATTTATGAGGACATGGGCCGCGTTCACCACCCTTTGTCACCGGTGGCATCTGAAATCCCCTCACTTATCGTTAAGTGGAAGGATTTCGAAACGTTTATGCTCTGTCCCATTTTGTAGATCGCTGTCTAGACTTATTCGCCATGAGAATTTAGTCGGACTTTTCGTTCTTGATCATCAACGTGCCCAATTTGTCCTCACGAGATTGGATGACAACACGAATCGCGTTTGTACTTCGCGTGCCAGTCGAGTGTTTGTTACATCGGTCATCATCAACCGAGATATGCCACAATCGGATTAAATAACGACTGTCCCGTTGAGATAGATACTCTCCTATAGGTTATGGATTTCGTTATTATTCTTGTTTCTGGTTGTAGACTACTAGGTGTGACAACATGCATGGGACAGTGCTGAAGTCGTATCCCAACAGTCATTTGCTATTCTCTCGCCCATTTTTAGAATCTGCCTCAGTCTTTCCTTTACGTTACGGCGGTCGGCGGCTTTAACCGCAGTTATGTTTGGTCAAGCTCAAGGTTGCATGTGTGCATATGTATGTCAATGTCAGATGTTTTACCCGCGTTTCACCCGCGTTTCATCCGCGTTTGTTGTGTGATTTATTTCAGCATGGGCGGAAAGAAGAAAGTCGCTGGGACACAACCAAGAGTCAAGAACAATTTAAAACCGTCAAGTAGTGAAAAAGCCGCTCAATTTTTAGTCCAACAAATTGGTGGACTGGGTCTTTCAAGTCCTTTGCTTTTTGGCCCAAATACCCCGGTCTCCAGTGGTCTACCAATCGATTTGACTTCGGGTGCACAAGCGAAACTAGCCGGTTTTGTTCCCATCCCACAAGATCCTGATGCTCTTGGGCTGGATCCTGGTCTGCTGAACGTCTTAAGACGCTTAGATAAACGTGATGCGAGAACAAAGCAGAAAGCACTGCAGGAATTTTGTCAGTTAATTAAAACAGGAGATGTGCCAGACGAGGAAGTTCTGGAAACCGGGGCCGTTACTGCTATTTTGCCTTTCTGGCCTCGTCTATATAGTGGGTTGTCTGCAAATTCAGACAGAAAAGTGCGTGAACTCGCCCAATCAGCAATGTACGTGTTGGCGAAGAAAGTGGGCAGAGAACTTGCGCCTTATCTCAAACAGGCAGGTGCTTTTTATTTAACTGATGGTCTGGTGAATTTTCAGCCACTAATTGGACCTAAAGCATTTTTGTGTGCGAGGGTAAAATAATGCGGAACGTATTTGAAGGAGTAGGCATTCTAAGTTGCCTAAGTATTCTTTTATAAATACAGCCTCAACTGTGTACTGACTAAAGAAATATAAAAACAACTTTTGTAGCACTGGTGCCCCGTGTGCAGCTGTTCGGGGCGATAATGATTGAGAGGTTTACTGAATTTGTGAAACTGAAACACCTCAAATAAATTCCATGTTTAATGAGTAAAAAGAATTATAGAGTAGTTTGTGATAAGCTTGTCACAAACAGACCGTTTTAGAGGAAATGAGTTAACTCAGACCATATTTCCTGCCATTCGGGTAAATGCTGAAGATAAAAGCCTATAGGCTTACTTCCTCTTGCAGGACATCCAGCTAACAAATTATTATTATTATTATTATTATTATTATTATTATTATCATCATCATCATCAGTATAACCACATATATGTGGTGATGTGACGGAAATCCATTTTTTCTAGTTTTACTAGTGTAGAGGATTTATTTCTAATAGTAATATCCATAATAGGCGTAATTAGCCCGTTTTTCCACCCATTTCTAATACTAAAAGTACCAATGCTTGGTCACCGTTCCCACTCTCAGCTCGACTTTTCAGCCGGCCCCCTTCGAACCAAGGCACCAGCGTCGAGGTTTGCTGTTGTTAGAACTCGTCAGTGATGCGTATGTCCTCTATAACCGGGTTTTAAACTCCAGCGCAATTTTTCACCAGTCAGCCATGTTGACCACTGCACTAGTTATTTCACATTGAGCGCGGCGAATTATCGTAGCTAAACGCTAGCCGACACTCAATTTTGACCAATTCTCAGATTACCGTTCTGTTACATCCAACTAGTTACTTCACTGTTAGAACTTAGTAAGATTAACTAGACCTGTTGAATAATGTTTTAGTTACTGTCACATATATACCGTCGTATATATATATATAATATATTGTATATATATATATATACATAATACTTGAAAGGCACGTACTGAATGGTGGACTATTTATTGTAACGTTTCAAATCTGCAGTAGGACCAATTATCAAACAAATATGGCGAATTGTGAGTAAGTCTGAATGCATAGATCTATTAACTTAATCAATTCTTCTAGAGGAAGATTCGTCTTACGGCGGACGTTGTCGTCCTTGCCTATCAAGAGCTTCAAACTTCTTATCGCGATTTTCCTCGGTATGTTAGTTAGAAGCGATATAAAATAAAAGGAAACCAATGCGTTTCTTCTTGCAACTCTAGGCCCCTAATCTGTCTCAGGAAATCAGCTGAGCTGTTCGCGTCATGATTGTCTTGAGGTTGACATGGTCGGACAATGCAAAAGAGGAACTTCGCCAACTGATAATTCAGGGCCGTCTTGAATACAACGATTGGTCTCAATGGTACTTGATCCATGTGAACCCTTGGTCACACGTATAGTCGTGGCACTGGTCCCTTGATAGGTCTGAGAATATTTACTTTGTTCTGGGAGTGGTTTATGTTTCTTAGTAGCAGTCACAGTTTTGATGACTCGACCTCTTATATATTTCGTATATTCTCCCTTAACATGTTCATAACTTTCGGAGTCTTTATGTCGTTCGTTTTATCTTTATTATATAATTATATATGATAATTATATGATAATATATATGTGGCAGTGATGATAGGGGAGGTAAGGAATGGAGACACTGATGCCGTGTGTTTCAGATGTGTAGTAGAGCGGCAAACCCTTTGGTAGTGGCTTCGTTTTCCACATGATTTACAGACTGAGTCTCTAGCTGAACGTTTCTGGCGTGGATGTCGTTCATACCTATGGAAGAAGCAGTTAGTTCGGGCTGCAGATAGTAGTGACTATTAGATTTCTCGGCAGTATTTGATGAGGCGTCGGTAGCAGTTGTATTGTAAATTGGAGGTTGAGATCGCGCGAACGAATGCGATTGTTGGTGAGCCAGTTCTAAAGCCTTCGTTTGATCGTAAGCGGTTTTTGCACCTAAGGTTTTCTGTTCAAGCCATCGTTGGCGAATCGAGTTGGATGAGAGTCCACTTATGAAGGCATCGCGGATAGCATCCTCTTGATTTTGCTCCGTGATGACAGCTTTGAAATTACAATCCTTTGGAAGATTCCGGAGTTTTTTGCATAAACTATTCGACAGTTTCATTGAGAGCTTGTTTACACGTTGTTAGAAGGTGGCGTGCAAAAATTTCATTTTATTGTATGTAGAGAGAGTGGAGTGTGATGATTGCAGAATCATACTCAATACGGTGAAAGATGAATTTGTATACGGCGAGGTACAAGTCTATAAATGTTTTTAAATTGTAAGGTTTATGAGAAACAATCAATTCAAGAAAGTTTGAAAAAGTGTATAACCAATGTTCCCAGACGTCACCACTGTCCTTGGGGTTTGGATCCGCATCAAATCGGTCTGGTCGTAGCAGACAGTCTATTATTTCTAGTTAATTAAATTGTAACGAATAGATCTGTGAAGAATAACCGAGAGCGCAGAGAAGACAACACCTGATGGGAAGGTTTTAATCAACCAGAAAACGTGGCATGTGATCTACAACGTAATGAACGGAAGAGTAGATTAGAATAGTAATGTATAGAGGAATCAGTAGGATAAGGAGGAGGAGAATACGATGTAGAAATTATATATATATATATATATATATATATATATATATATATACGGTCAGTATAGGAATAGGTATAATGCCGCACATTGAACAAGGAGAAAATGGCTCTGTTCAAGGTTTAATGAATCCCGCACACAGACGTCATCGATTACGGCACTGACACTGAGGTAGTTAAGTCGCTAACAGATTATCCAAGCCCAACGCATCCAACAAGCAATTTCCCCACGGATTCCGGGAAGAGTTTTATGCATTGAATTTTTTTGGGTGCTGCAGTGTTGTCATGACATTCTAATAATAGACTTCTCGTTGCTGTGACGTTCTCGTTGGCTTTCTATCACCCGCCGTCTCTTTTTGGACCATTAACTTAACTAATTTTGATAATTCCTCTTGTCATACTCTTGACTGCTGATGAATCCACCGGCTATCGGGCTATCTGCCTGCATTATCGGCAACCTGGCTTCTTTGACACCGCCTTGATTTTCCACGAACTTATAATCCAACCGTAACCCCTTCTCCATTGTAAAGTCTGCACACTTCCGCGCTAGAGTTCTAACTTGATTGTGCCCCTTATGACTTAGCTCATAGAAGCTACATGCTAGAGCCGCCATCACACTCATTTTGCCTAAATTAACGGCCGAGAGCGCGACAGCCGGCGACAGTACTATCTCATGATCTACTGGTTACCAGACCGTTCATCCTATCTGCCGTCCTTGAGCATTGATTGCTTTTCGGTGCCACACCGACAATGTTGATATTGATTTGCGTGCTCACGTTTATTGTGTCTTGTGGTGTTGATGTACATACTCATGTTTGTATGTCTCATACGGTCACATTAATAGAGGTTTGACTGTTGGGCATAGTACACAGAGTAGGACATTTTTGAAAAGGAAAGAAGTTGCAACCGCACATTTCGTGCTATGAACAAATACACTGGCCCAGTTTTTGAATTATGTATATTGCTGACGTTTTTAAATGACTATGCACATCCGAAACCTGCACCATCTGCATATTTAAGACCGAAGCATGTGTCAGACACAGACGAATCTTGACCGTACTCGAAAATATATAAAGAGATTGCAGTTCTTTGAAGAACGTCGTGGTTGTTGGTCGTTAATACAGTTGTCTGATTGAGCAATCACGTTGCTTGCATTCGGTTTACGAAGTCGCTGGTCTGTCTAAGGTCGACAGCGATATGGTCGTTTGCTTGAAGAAAGTCTTACTGGAGTTTCTGAAATTCGATTGCGGGCACTTGACACTTCTGTACTGGTTACCGGAGGTGGTGGAACCCTAAATAAATAGGAATGCTCATGAGTCCAAGTTTCTGCTACCTAACTTCTCGTCACGTTTACTTCATTTTGCCTACAATCGTTTGTAACATTCGCATTGGAACCCTTCCTCAGGCCAAAATAGTTGATCACACATTTAAGCATGTTGGTCACTGCACCAGTGATCTCTCTTTAAGTACAACGAATTATTAGTGACTTCCGGTTAATTCGACAATTAAAGAGATCACCAGTCGTTGATGAATCACGTGAATTGAGTTTATTCGATTGTTAACTTTGTTGACGAAGATTGACCGTTAATTATAGTACTTTCTACGTAAACTTATCATTGTTTTGTGTATTGGTCATACCGTACTGTTGAGCGCCTCGCCGTTGTCAGTGATCTCGACATTTAATCACCCTCACTGAAACTAAGGATTCCAGTTATCAAGACCACGGTGAAATGTTTGGAACATAACAGTCATTATCTTGCAGCAGTTGTCTCTCAGATTACGATAGTCATGTACTCGTGAGAATGTTTGACTCACTCTCTCTCTATCTCTCTCTCACACACTCAGGAAATGCGTTTCCAGACTTTGAACGTAATGTAAGACAAGATAGAGTACATTCTTCCAAGTGAGGGATGTTGCTTTTGATTGGTACGTGTGCCAGGTTTGATAGGATGTTTTACTGTTCCATATATGACTAGACAGATTTTAAGGCCTCATGTGCAGCCGAATGGTCGACTAAGTGTTTCTTATTAGATGCTTTTCCGACAGGTTGAGCTAACCAAATCATTTACCTCTGATACACCTTTTACATATCCAGTCACGTCCTCATCTGCCATCATTCCGCAGTGTGTAGTCACCATTTAACTTTCAGTGTAAGTGTTCACACACTGGGGATGTCTATGGTGTTTGTTCTGGCTAATATGTACACGAAGAAAAAGTATTGAACTAGCTTGTTAGATATTTCAAAATGTGGTTGAGCTACGTGAGATCTAAACAGAATCGACCGCGTGATTATCCAGCCCACCACGTGATCTTGACCGGATCAAGACAAGCCAACATTTCTAGGCTACAGCTAGATAAAGTGGCATTTGGCCCTCGTTGTTAGTCAGCACGATTGAACGAGTGAGCAACCTTGGAAAGTAACATCAGTTATCTTCAACCTTGTGTCTTTGTTAGGAGGCGAATTCATCAAAACAATCTAATCAGGTAATGGGTGACGGCTGACGAAATCAATCAACATAGCATGAGGGGCATGTCGGACAAACTTGGAGGAGACGTGAAAGTGAGCGTGGATGTCGCACTAGGAGGAGACGTGGAGGTAAGCGTGGGTGTCGCGCTATCCCGAGGAACCAATCAGAGCGCACGGACTATGGAATTGGCCCTACTTGGCCAAGTGGCCTAAATAAGCGGACAGTGGTTCAACGAGTAAATGGCCATATTTGGCCACCTTTTCATGTTATATATTTACAGGCATTTCATTCATTTGTCGAACTGGAAAGTGGCAATACAGCGTGTTCTCCGCAGTCGTGTTCTTCCTGACCCCGCGCCAGTAGACTGGGTGAAGCCGCATAGCAAGGATCTAGGTATAGCCGTCAAGTCGTAATAGAACATTTGGCAAAGGAAAGGCGCATTATATCAGTCTTTAACCAATAATCACTATTCGCCTTGTGGTGCGAAGAATAGTTTTCGTTTTATTTGAGAATGTTCATCCGATTTTCCTATTATCAATCTGTACGGGATTATTTCGACCTGAAAATCTTCGAACAAATGTAACTCAGTGTTGTGTTTAACTCGGTACAACAAGGTGTTAATCGGGTGTTTTTCCCTTTTCCTTTCTTTACGTATAGCTTCTGCCAATTTGGGCGTTTGCAACGGTGGATTTTCATGAACCTGCTGCTTCTTTGGCCGAACAGGGATTATCAAATGTTTTCCCTAATGGGAAGCGCACAGAAGCCTATCGAATGTGTGCTCGACAGTTGTTAGACTTGTTTGAAACCAAGTTGAACGAGGATTTGTTGCAAGTTGCCTCAATATCTGAGAAGAAGCATGGTAATATTGTTCGTTCTACTTCGGACCCAAACACATCTGAACTGGAGCAGTACTCACAGAGCGAAACCGCTTTTATCAAATTGGCTGGCACTATCCGATTTGCCACTGTCCTGGCTATGGAGCTCGTCACACTGCCTTCTGATAATCCTCACTTACAACGTCTCCGCGCATTAGTAGCCCCGGACAATCTGTGGTCTCGTGTATCACGTGAAATCGTGCACCGTCTGTCCGCCACTCGATCTACTGAGTGTCGGTCGTTGATCGGTAGTAGTTCCCTGGTGCATACATCTCTGTACAAGCTGTGTTCTGTATTGTGCTGTAATTCCAGTTGGGCTACATGGTTATCGGAAACAACCGAAGGTAACCAACTGGCTCGTTATCTAACCGCCAGTACTTTGGGTCGGCTTGGATCTTTGGTGACACCGGTAGCCAATCTTAGTCCTATACGAAGCAATCCAGCCGATTCAGCATACATCCTGATTCCGCCGCTCACTGGGCTGACGAACGTTATGTCGAGCTATTCACAGTGCTGGGATGCTGCGTTGGCCTGTTTACTCAATTTTTCTGGTGAGCTAGTGTGGTCCACGGTGGATTGGCACTCGAATTTGGTACCTCAGCTGGAAGTTCTGCTGGCTAAAGATGGCATCGTACATGCGAAACAGGTCAGTTGGATTATTTTCTCGAAGTTTGACAGTTTTGTTGAGAATGATATTTACATCGCACTGTCCTTTGCAACTGGTTTAAGGCCTACGCTTTAACTTCATACCCGGCTTTCATTTATCTGCTTTAATAGGTTGTGCACACTGCCGCAAGTTCATACCGGGATTAATCGAAAGTTACTGATAAGTAGTTTGGCAGATTTAATAATTTAATAGAGGTCTAGTTGTGAAAAATCTGGACTTCGCAATTGGATCTCTTCTAAATTATCAAATCTGCCAAACTGCTTATCAGTAATTCAGTGTCAATACTGATCGGTGACGTTGGTGGATTCCAGCGTGAACTGATCAAGAAATGCTGCTTGGACAGTCCATCGGCTGGATCATTTGGTGGATTCCATATGACACATTGGGTTGGGTGGGTAACTAGATCCAAATATGAAAGTTCTGAGCTTCCGGCATGGCTTCATAGCTCTGCTGGTATAGCATTTTCCGTGTTTGGGTATGTTGTTTCCGTCGCTGGTTCGAATCCAGTCGAAATCCAAATTTTTTGCAATTAGGTCTCTTCTAAATAACGGAAAGTTGTCAAAGAGCGCTATATGGCGTTCAGTGCAATGTGGAGTGTCAAAAGCTTCAAACCAGAATTTGATATGACCAGTTAACCCGCATAAGTGTTCGTATGCAATAGAGAAGTTAGGTAACGAAGCAACTGGGAATAACTAACTCAGCGTGGCTGACCTGCGGAGTCGTCAGGCATCAGACGATAATAGACCAGAAACAACCTTAACGTTGCTTCCCGCTCATCATCATCTCAATTGGCGCAGTGAAACAACGGTGCATGTGGGTCGTAAAATATTTATTATTCATTCGAACGTCAGGCTATATTCAACTGAGGACAGCTAGCATTGCAACCGGAATGTTGATTATTTTAAAGTATTCATGCACGTCTCTGCCAGCCACAAATTGATCTCACGAGAAAAGAGAACGGCGAGTTTGCCGCCATCGGGTATTTTTGGCAGAAGAACCAAGAGGTTTAAATTGTGCAGTGTTTTCCGGGTCAACATTTCGTACGCTGTATGTTATGACTGCAAAAGACGCTTGATCTGAGAGGTCGTTTATTGCACGAAATCCGTTACAAGATGTGTGAAAATAGAAACCGGCGAAGGCAAATACTATTTTACGCAGCCGCTTTGTATCCATATCCTTGGCAGTAGTGCAGCCACATTCTGTTTGGTGCCACGTCACATAGTGCATACACACATTTCCAACAGTTCATTCCGGTCCCTGGACGTTCTGGCGTTGTGAACTGTCCTTTAATTTCCGCGAGTACGAGTCATATTCACACACGAAGATGCATGGTATGCAACCTCTTAACGCACGTACATGTTACAAGGTTATGAGGCAAACATAAAGATAGCGCAAGACAAATAAGGCCATGAGAAATGTGCGTATATAGATGGGCACCCAGCAGCGGTTTTTCATCGCCGCATCATGATGACTTTCTGCAGCACCTGGAATCCAAACGCAAACTTTTTCTGAACGCACAAGGACAAGTTATTACGTTTGAGGTATAACGCCCCAGCAAACTGCAAGATATGTCTATTTCTGGCACGGAACAGAACACTGATTGCGCTGATGAAGTTCACGTTGTAATCTGTCTCAAGTACTTGTCTAGCGGTTGAGTAAAATAACTTTCGGTCTTTTCGAAAGAAAATGGTCATCCAGTGCCGTTTATCAAAAAGACGAATGGAAGAATCAGGAAAATATTTGTTTGATAGTTGCGTCCAAGAGAAGTGTTTTGCCGTTTTTGAACGATGTTTGCCAAACAATTGGAGCAACGATTGAATGCTGTCATTCCACTAATTTATCACGCCACTCGACTTCGTGTAATACAACGATCAGTGTAACTATCGCTGTCATGGAACAAGAGGAACCAATGTGCTCATATCACGTTGTACATAATTTGCGATTTGTCAAGTTATTTGCAAACCCAAATGGCCATTCTGACCACACCAGCTGCGTAAAACGGCCGAAATCCACCCTCAGTTATCACGCACGTATTCAAAACAATTACAGGGTGAACGTCACTATCAGAAAAGAACATCCTGAAGAGTACTGTGCGGCTATCAATCAAACGCATCAACCCGTCCTTGTGTGTTGAGAAACGGTTTTTATTAACGCTCCAGTTGCCCTGGTAGTTCGCCATGTGACATCGAAGAGTTGATCCTAAGACCCCATGTGCATATGCATAGTTGTCATAACCTCATTTATCTCCTACTGTGTTAATGTTTCTATCACAATTTATTGTGTAACTTACGACATATCATAGCTTATACGTGTCCAGATTGTACTAAACCTTGATCTCGAGAACACCGTGCGATTTACCTCTTTTGAACACCGTCAGAATTCCTGGGGAGAATCAGTTCTCTTTTCTTTTTTCAATTCTCTCAGTCAAGTAGTAAACTTGCATTGCAAAGTCACGTACGCATACAAGGGTGACAATCTTAGTGCATCAAATCTGTTGCACCGACTATACATACGGTTACACATTGATATCACCTGTGGTTACTTTGTGCCACCTATTGTACTACTTGTGCGAAATATGAATAGCCCCCCAGTCACTCCAAGTGTAACACCTTTTACATTTTCCATAGGGTGTGACTTGGGGAACCGGAATGTACCGAAAATCGTTGCGTCATGTACACTGCAATTTCCGATTTATTTGTTATTTGTAAGTTAGAATTTTTGAATATTGTAGTTCATTTATGTTTTGTATTTTTTGTGAGTAAAGTTAATGGATCCTAAACATCCATGGATAGCTGCAGCCAGTATTTCTGGTTTGGTATTAGTTCCGGACGAAAAATAGTTCGACGCCACATTCCAAATGGAAGTAGCATACGGTCCATGATGATCTGGCATGTTCATTAGATACGTTGATTCTTCATCATTGGTGGTGGGTTCTGCTCGATCCAATTTTGTTTAGGCCGTTGTGAATCTCGCTTCTATTCGTTTGGTCACATCATACCGATTTGAACAACCGGACAGTGATTGCATAGGATGTTGAGATGTGGTTTAGTCCGTGCGTTTCGCTTTAGTGAACACGCATGTATGTAGGAATGATTAATTTACTCACTTTAATGTTTTTCGTTATAATGTTCACCAATAACGATAGAAGACAAATTATCGCGAGATGTTAACATCTCGTTTACTCTCTTCAGTCACGAACGTAAAACATTAGAACATATAGGACATGCGGATAGCAACAACAATAGAAACTAAGATTGGGTTTATGTTATAACTAAATCCTACTGAAAACGAACGCGAATAACTGCTATGAGCAACGATGGACGAATAACGCGAATAGAAACCCCTTCCGATTGGTCACCCCAAACTGCGAACGACAAGAACCAATGAGAACACGGACAAAGCAGACTCCGGACAGCAATGTATTTA
>LUCH01018305.1:0-15725 GCA_013368495.1 Paragonimus heterotremus
AGGCTATCAACGACGTCTGGGTATGCATTATACGTTCACATTAGTGGCTATTTCAACTTGATTCACTCAAGCTATGAATAACGTCGAGGTATGCAGTATAGGTCTTCATCAGTTGCTACTCCACCCGATTGATTCAGACTATCAGGAACATCGCATAATGCAGTACACGTTCGCACCAGTAGCTGCTTCAGACTGATTCACTCAAGCTATAATGAACTGCTGGGTATGCATTCACACCATTGGCTATTCCAACTTCATTCAGTTGAGCTATGAACAACGTCTCAAAATGCAGTATGCGTTTACACTAGTGGCTATTCCAACCTGATTCACCCAAGCTATAAATAACGTCAGGGTATGCGGTATACGTCCACACCAGTAGCTGATCCACCCGATTGACTCAAGCTATGCTTAGCGTCTATGTATGCAGTATGTGTTCACACCAGTAGCTGCTCCCTCCGAACTACCTGCACCGTGAACAATTCGGAGAACGAACACATGTGGGAAGTGGTGGAAAACCTGTATTTGAGGCGTTTGAAGTACATGCTTATCATTTTCTTTGATTCCGTTGATTGACATGACTGGAATACTTTTCTGCACCGCGATAGATACTTGGTGTTCTAAACATCACAGTGTGACTGGCTGAGATGTGATCCACAGGCAGCTTGATTTCATCTGTTTCCGTATATTGTTCCATATGAACGCCACACGACCTCAGTCTAGTAAGAAACAATGGAGTAGAGTAAGTAGAATTTTCTTCTGAAGCCTCTGGAGGATAGAGTGAGACATGATACCCTTTTCTTACGCCGTTCCATAAATATGGACGATGGAAACAACTATATGACAGAATCATTCACAACCATCTCTAACAACAACATTTCAGCGACCAGTATCTGCCTAAAGTCGTGCAAAAGGAGAGGTGTATTGTACATATCGTTTAGACCAAGCAGCTGGAAATGCTGTCATACATTTCAGCGATTTGTTCACGGGTTCCAGTTTGGAGGTCGAATTTACCCGGATCCATTTAGTTTGTCTGTTCGGATGTCAGCGGTTTTTGTTGACCCGAAAGGCAGTCGTTGAAAACAGGGTGTAGCACTGCTCTATTATTTACTGAGAACACCAGGAACACAGCAAAACACAAATCTAGCAATGCATAATAAAATAACAATCCAAAAACTTCTTAAATATGTATGAATCTGATAACAGTTAGAAGCGGTCCCCAGAAGGGCAGCTAACATCCTCCAATGGAAGGCCGTTCCAGTGGTTGATAACCCTGTAAAAGAAGAACTGTTGCCTAAGGAAGGTCCGGGGTTGAAGCTTATAGAGCTTCTTGTAGTGACATCTTCGACTGTTATCAACCACTGTGATAAAGCACTGGTGCACGAGTCCTGTGCGGAAGAAGAATTACGTAAGGATTAAGTCGCCTCGGAGTCTCCGAAATTCAAGTGGATAAAGATCAAGAGTTTCAAAACGAGACTCGTAAGATAAATGCCGCAAGCCGACGACCATTTTGGTGGCTACTCGCTGGACACGTTCGATGGCGAGTATGTCCTCCTTCAAGCCGGTGTACACGACTTGACTTGCGTACTCAAGCAATGGTCTAATATAGATCCCGTATAGCGATTGAAAAGCATGCTTGTCTCCTCAAGGAAAGGCTCGTTTTATCATCCCAAGAGTCCCAAATCCCTTTCTGGCAGCCATCTGGTGATGATAAGAGAAGGATAAATTAGTCGATAGCCAAATCCCTAGGTCTTTTGTAAGGTTCGTCTTCGTGATATCCGTTATACTTTGTGCAGTATGTATCACGAATAGGTTCCCCGAGCATCCTCCATGCGACATATGTGCACGCTTATTGTGGTTTAGAGGGAGACTCCAGTCTTCTGACCAGGCCTTAATACGGTCGAGATCAATCTGCAATGCTCTGGGATCAAAGGTGTTCCAGATTTTTTAAATCAGCCGCATAAAGGAGGGTAGTGCTAGAAACCAGGTCGGGAAGGTCATTAATGTATATTAGAAACGACAGCGGACCGAGCACATATACTTGAGGAACTCCAGTGGAGATCGGAGAAGGAGAAGAAAGGTCCGATCCGGTTTTTACCCTTGCACGTTCGAACGCGCTCCACGCTTCCTTCCAACACGGTTTATTCGCCAATTTTTCGACTCCCGTAGACAGTTATTTGCCGTATGACAGCATTCTAGTAGATCTGGGGATACTAAAGCGTTCATTGAAGTTTTTAATCGATATCTCAGATACTTGCTCTCCAGCACAATCTAAAGTGCTTCAATTGATGCGATCAACAAGAACATTTTAGATACATGTGTCGTCAACGTAAAATGTTCTTTCTGCCTTGTCTTTGTATCAAGCAATTGGGAAGGAAACCTCTTTACCATTCGAGATCACCGAGATATGAAAGGATTATTAGATCACTGTGTATAATACAGCGAAAACGTCTGCGTCCAACATGCTGATGTAGACACTCCAGCGACCCGCTCTATTAACAGAGTTGTTACAGAAAGATGTGCGGGATTTACTTTCAAAGTCAAATCAATTCAGTTAAATGGATCCGGACCAGATTCACCCACTGATACTGAAAGAAGAGTTCTGTGCACTTTCAGAACCATTTTGTGCTTTCCTTAAGCTGAGTGCCCCCGGAAGTGACATCCCAGCTAGATGGAAACAACCAACCTAATTTATGTCTATAAATCCAGTGGTTGACACTCGTCTGTCAGCCACAGAACATAGTTTGACTGGCGTCCCGTGCAAGATAGAAGATTCTCTTATCAAGCACATTGTACTAAGGCATCTTCTTACTAATAACCTGGTTTCTACAACACAGTGAGGGTTTCTATGAAATCGACAATGCCTGATCAACGTGCTTCTCATTATGGACAGTTTAACTTGAACCAAGAACCACAACCCAAGTACGATGCTACTTTCCTTGATTTCGCCAAAGCACTTTACTAGGCGCTTCAAGGTTCACTCTTACACAAACTAAATGCAGAGGCGATTCTGTGCTGGGCAGCCTTCTTCGTGAATAGTCGAACGTTCAAAGTTAAAACGAATTCCATTTTTCTCCGTATTTATAGCAACATGGAAAATGCTCTACCTGTCTTTCTCTGTCAAAGTGAGTCTAGACCGGCAGCAGACGAAAGTACGGAAAGCTCTTGGACTCGTTTGAATTATGCAAAGAGATATTACGCGATTTAATGGGACCGACTGGGAAGGCCAGGATACTCGGTGAAATACTTTGTCCTACATGGCTTCATTGTTCGATCCCCTCGGCTTGGTCACTCCAGTTTTGTTGACTGCCAAACGGCTCTCGCAGGAATTACACAAAAAGAAGGCTGATTGAGATGAAGAACTAACTTCGGAAGAGATCGTCGCTTGGAAAGAATGGCTACAAGGCCTGGCTGGTTTGACGGAGTCACGAATTCCCAGTTGTATTAAGCTGCGAAGTTTGGGAGTACCATATTACATGGAGTTACACTGCTTCTCAGATGCATCAGAAGCAGGCTATGAGGCCGCTTTATACGCTGAACCAGTGGATATCGGCGGATCTGTCCACCGGTTCCTAATGTTTGGGAAATCGAGAGTAGCTCGCACGCGTGTTATGAGTATACCGGCGGATAGAGATGACAGCGGCTGTCCTTGCTGCTAAGTTGACCAACCAAGTGAAAGATGGGCTACTGGAAGACGTCAAGTCCTTGACGTTATGGAGGGAATCAATGACTGTTTTTTAGCTCATTCGAAATACCCTTAGTCAGTCGGATGTCATCCCTACACGAACTGTCTAGTCCGGACGACTGGCGATACGTGGACGCCATACGTAATCCTACGGACTATGCATCTCAAGATATGCGCCCGAAAGACCAAAGAATAAGAAAGTGGTTGGATGTCCTGGAATTCCTGTGAAAAGGTCCAGTTGCATGGCCCGCACAACCTGCAGGCCTCCCTGATAGACTAACGCGTCTAGGACCGAAGGAACACACGCGAGTGTTCACCACTCTAGGGAGTTCTAGTTAATTAAACTGCTTCCCACTGTACTGTTCACGAAGCACGCTACTACCAAAAATTTCTCCGTTGCACCCATTTAGTTGTTACGTAAGTGCTTTCTACAACAGACGCCATCACCGTGATAAGGCAGACGACGGGTTCTCAGCTAAGGCAGCTAAGGACGCTGTGTTACTTGGGTTGAAGCTCGTTCAACGGCAGTTTTCACATAGATCTACGCCACTTCAACTGCAGAAACCCGCGGCAGGCTATTCGTTAGCTCAGGTTGGATTCTATTCCTGTGAGTTCACCGAACCCATTTCTTCATGGTGGGCTTTTGCAAGTTGGAGGCCGATCTGAGTGGGCACCAATATCCCTTGAAACTAAGCACCGCGTCGCACTGCCCGGCAAGCATTTCGTCATAGACCCGATAATATCACATTGTCATAAGACAGATGGAAACGTCCGTACACTCCAAGTTCCTTTGGAACCTTGAACCCGTTATTGGATTCTTCAAGGATAGGCTGCTGAACTTAGTGTACTGAATACCTGCTTCCACTTTGAACGTTGGCATTCCCGACCTGGTGGACAAATGATGGAAGATCGTCTTTTGTCGGACCATGCACCTTTTTTGGATATTGGTGTGGACTACTTTGGCTCACTACCAGTCAAACGTGGTCGTGGCAAAAAGAAAAGATATGGTAAAAATTTCGGTTGCTCACTGATGAGACCAGTGCTTATCAAAGTCGTCCATACGCCCAGGACGGACTACTTTTTGTGTGAAAAGGTAGGCTTTCTTGAGCAGTTTAAACAAAGCAGTTAGAACACGACAACTGGTGGGTGGAGGCATTTTGCGTTGATTCGTCAATACCAAATTTACAGTAACATAGTTGGTTTTTTTTATAGCAAACAGCCAGAGGGGTGGATAATCAGTAGGCGGATTAGGATTGGTCACTATGTCCAGGGAAGAGTCAGCTTCACAAACAGCTGTTTCTGAACACAAACAGCTGACTTAAGCCGGCTGATTGCGACCGCTTCGGCAAACTGTGAGAATCTTTGGGTAGATTGACGTTACAGGCTTCTGAACGCACAAGATGGATCCATAGCGTAACCCGTGATCAGGGCATGTCTGGAGACTGGAGAACCTGGCTGCTTACGCGTTTCAGCAACATCACCGTTCACCGGTAATATGGACTTCTGCACCCATCTAGGTCATTGTCCCTTTAGTCTGAAGTTCAAGCCTCTCTCTGTTCTGTCCATGCAACTTTCTCGGCAATCATAGACAAGTTGGTGAATACGGTGCAAAGTGGCACCAATAGGCCGATGACCTTGATTGGGGGCAATGGTAACTTTCGATTTCGGGCGATTACATGGAGTTCGGCTGCACTGAAAGTTCGCTTACTTGATGCATGGTATAAGCACCCTTAATAGTCCACCTTTTTATCTACGGTGATTACCTCTTTGAACGTTAATTTATGTCCGCTAGCCTATCTATAAACGCTCTGGAGCAACCATCTTTTTGTGTGACAGAGGTAAGCAAGTCTGACTCTTCCGCAAGACTGTCGCGCGTACAGATCCGCCTTGCCCGTCTGAACAGATCATTCACTTGAGTTGGTTTGTGTTGGGCAGGTGTGAAGCTGCTGTAGTTTAAGTATTGATCAGACCATGTGGACTCCCTATACGGTTCTTCTAACCAAGCCATCTTCCCGACGACATTTGAGTATATCTAGAAATGGCAGACAGTTGTTTGCCTGAAAATCATAAGTAACTTTCAGGCTGGAGCGAAAACTATTCAACCGTCGCAGCAGATTATCTATCACCTGTTTAGTTCGGCTGAATATAACGCTTGTACTAGCTGGTTGTTGCTCAATTTTCACCATGAAGCCTGCTAAGATCCTAGTGGATTTTCCATGGTCACTTTGTCTATTTGACGGTAGGACTGCCCGAGAAAACGAAAACGGACATTCTCGGTAAAAAGCAGCAAATTCTCTTTTAACACGTCTGTCAGGATTGGCAACGCGATGTTACTCACTTCAACGAGCTCACAAACATAGTCAAACGTTTCGTATAAGGGAACATTTGTGAGCAGTGACTGAACGTCTGCACAGCACATCCGTTCGTTAACAAGACGGATTTTATGTCACTGGGGAATTCAAAAATTTCCTTCATCCTTATTTGCTCTCTCCCGGTTTGTATTGCGACGTGGATGTCCCACGCGTATCCGCAGCGACAACCACATCAACGTCCAAAGAGCTAAGCAAAAGATCAGAGAATGCCTCATGCAATGGATGTAGTAAAAATCACTCGCACTCTAATAGAACATGTCCGCGACTGCGTATTTCCACCACCAAATTCAGACCGGAGAGTTGGAATTTGGGAAGGTTAAACACGTTCCGTCCGTCGTTCCCTTCTTTCGCCATCTGATGGTCAGATAGTCAATTACGAAACGCTGAGTATCTTATTAACGGAAATGAAGAAGATACTAAACGGCAGACCAATGGAAAAGTCACCTGATTACCCACAAGACCTTTCTGCGCCGACTCTGAATCACCTGCTGATGCCGGGGCCTAACCAATCAGGCAGTGTTCTCATTACAGCCGCTCCAGTTGACACGGAGATGAATGCAAGCACAACATCTCGCTGACATTTTCTGGTCGCGGTGGATAAGGCAACAGGTTCCTGATTTGGAGAAGCGGCAGAAGTAGACAACGCATATTCGAAATCTTGTCGCTGTAGACCTGGTACTGCTGATCCACGAGACATTGTCAAGAGGACATAGAGATAGTGGATCAGTCGATTGTTGACAAAGACCGAGGGGAGACGGAAGTCTTAGTCAGAACTAAGAATGGCGGTCAATGACAAGGAATTCAGCAACTACGTTTGCTGGATGGTACGAGTGCAAACCAAATTCCAGACTAGGGCTTTGACATTTAAAGTGAATCCCTTATTGCCGTTCTGTGTTCCGCTGACCTATTACGACATTTTGTTAGTTTTTCTTTGGGCACAACAGAAAAGTGTTGATTCTGACCAGAATCAATGAGGGTTTTGTTCAGATTACTCAAACTGAAACTGAGAGTTGGATGACAAAAATAAGCTTGGAGGATTGAACCATCGAATCTCCATACACTGCGCGGCGACGCCACTGTCCGGCCGTTTGCCCACGGCCGGTGGTTTGCACAATGCCAACCTCAACTGCCGCCCATACACATACCCCATTGGTCAAGCTATCGGACTGTAGGTCCCATATATGTATCCCCATATATTGACTATGTAAAATACTGGCCGAACGTTTCTGATATTATTACATGTAACCAACTCTGCATCGGCACTACGAACTCTCAGTTAAATTCGCCTCTGGTTTTTGTACCGCCGCATGGGGCTGTTTACGCCACAGTGTTATTGGTTGATATTTGCTGAAGATCAAACTACGTGCACAGAAGTCACTTGGTTTCAAGTTGTATAAGTTGTTAACCGTCGCATATTTATATGCAGAACCAGTTTTATCCCAGTGAACCCTCGACATTCCGTCTTGTTCTGCCATGCATCAAGAGGTTTACAGCTGCCCCGATAGATGACCTATAGCCGTAAACCCTGGCATATTCTGCAACAATTCTATACTTTACGCACAAATGATGAAGCAGAATACTCAGATTTTTGGCTTGAAGAAGATCTGAGCAAACGCCATTGATGAAGGTTCGCCGTCAACCATTTTACCTTCCTTGTTGCTGAATTGGCGGACGGCAGTTCCTGCCGCCTTTTTTCTATCACTTTACTCTCACTCCCTTTCCACGTCTGTCTCCGGCACTGTTTACAGTGGAAATCTCTGCTTGCTGACGTTCAGACGCCGCTAATCGGCGCCTGCCTATTGGTGCATTCTAATCTGCCTGTCAATGTCAGGGGACGTAAGATAATCGTCAGCGCTACCGCCTGCATAATAAGCGGCATCTGGTTGGCGTTGACGTCAATCGGCATTCGACCTGCTTTTTCACCGGCACTACCGTTTGCAGCACCAAAGAAAGGTATTCCATCATTACCTTCACCATGCTAACATACTGAGATGGTTAGGCACGATTTGACGTAATACATTGCAACACGCTGTCCTATGGAGCTCTATCATCCACGCCGTTTACATCCAGACAAACTCAAAATAGCGAGGACTGGATTGAAACACGTGCTTTGGCGCAGTATAATTCGACCTTCAAACACCTCTTGGGCGATACCACTGCAAATGGTATCCAAATGAGCCTTCTGACGACTGGCAACCTTGAGGCGACTGCCGCGCTCTCAACAACTGCACAGTTTCGGACAGGTATTCAAGCCGCATATCCATGCTTTTGCTTCAGGGCTTGATAGCACTGCTACTTTCTGTAAGTTAGACCTAGTGCCGGCCTATTACTAAACCCTGGCTGCCAAAGAGGGACCCCCGAAGACAGCCACGGCAACAGTCTTCGGACTGTTTGAGTTCACAAGGATCCCCTTCGGGCTTTTAAGACAGCATAAAAATTTTAACTATTCGTGGACGGAATACTGCGTGGGATGCCCTTCACATACGTCCGCATCGACGATGCCTTCATCGCTAGCCGCTCAAACGAGAGGAGGGTGTCCAGTCTTCGTACTGCTTTCGACCGTCTCGCGCAATGGAATATTAGAACCAACACTGACAATTATGCTTCCAAAATTGTTCATCGGGTTTCCTGGAGCATCACATCGGTCAAACCAGCACCGTAACTATGACAGATCAAGTTCCCTATCTCGACTATCTCGACTCACACTGTGGCTACTCAGCTCCGACTATCCAGAGGCATACTCAATTAATATCGGCGTTTCCTTCCTCAATACGCCGATATTTCAAACCTCTGACAGACCTGACTGATTCCAAACGCAAGTTGGCTGAACCCCCACCCAAAGCCAAAATAACATTCTCAGCGGTAAATGGAGCCTTATGCCACGTCACTAAACTACACCCCGTTACTTGTGGTTCAAACGCCAGCCACGGATGCGTCAAACGCTACCGTTGGCTCATTGGCGGAACAATAATTGAGTGATGGACAGCAGCCTTTGGCCTTTTACTCTCGAAGTCTGAAACCAGCACAGATAGTTTACGAAACCTGTGGACGTAAACTGCTATGTGTGGCAATCCGTTACGTTGCACACCTTTTGGGAGGTGAACACCTTGTTGTGTAGCCTGATCGTAAGCATTTAACATCTGCTGTTCACGTCAAGCATGATCGGCACTCCCGCGTGAAATCAGGTATCTGGAGTACATCCCCAAACACACCACGAACATCTGACACCCACGTGTTGATACCGTTTTCATTGCCGAAGCATTATAACGCCCCGAATCCAACTCAGTTTAGTCGGCATCCTCCTTGGGTCAGACTAAAATGATTACTGCCCAGCAGTGCGGTGGGGACATGAAAGACGATTCCATTTGCAAGTACTTGAAATTATCTACCATTCCTCCGTCAACGCAAGTTGGTGACATTCCGTGCGGTTTTTCAACGGGCACGCCTAGACTTTTGCCCCATTTTCTTATCGACAAACCGTTCTCACTCATTTCCACTGCCAACCCCACCCCGGAAAACACGGTGCATTAAAGATGATTGGACATCGCTCTGTTTGGCCGTGTGTGAAAAAAGCTATCTGTCTCTGTTCATGACAGTGTATCGAGTTCCAAACAAGTAAAGTGCATAAGCCTACGGTCACCACATGTGGCATATTCTACCAGCCCGACGCCCGACTTCCTACGTACAACTTGACTTTGCCAGCCCATTAACACCCTCCAACAATTGTACCTGTATACTGACCACAATCGATCATTTTCTTCATTGGCCTTTGGCTGTACTCGTTAGAGATGTTTCGGCGGCGACAGTTGGTGAAACCTTCTTTGGACATTAAATCACTAATTTTGCTGTACCGTCTTCAACCACCACACACCGAGGTACGCAATCTCAGTCGTTCCGTTATCGCAACTTCTCTGAGTTACTGAACTGTCCACATATTTAGAAGACTGAATACTATCCTTGTGCTAATGGTTTAGTCGAGGGCTTTTACTACCGACCAAAAGCCTCGATGCCCGCCTAGTCCGACGCGATGAAGTGGTACGAGCGCCTACCACTAATTCTCCTTGAGATCCGGTCCACTGTTTAACAAGGCATCGGGAGTACTACCTCTGAATTGGCTTATGGTACCAACTCGTACCTCCTAGGATAATTAATTCGGCCCCGGATGTATCCTGACCCAGTTACGTTTGTGACCACACACGACCGGCCCTCGTTTCACACTAACCCGGCAACATTAGCGCGGAGTACATAGATCCATTTATTTGTTCACATGTAAATTAATAGCTATGCGCCAAGGCGCTATCGGGAAACAATTACAACTACTATATCTTGGCCCCTCCAAAGTAGTTAGGCGTAACAAACTTTTCTACACATTAAAAAATCTGAACGAAGCAAATCCGCATCCATCGACTGACTGAAACCCGTCTAAACAGAGCAGGATGTTGTTCCACCTAACCCGATATTGACTAAGGACAACCCCCACTACCCCCTTCAGTAGTACATCTACCTGTCGCCCAGTTCCCATGTTCTCTTCAACAATCCGCCACACGTAGAAGTAGGTTAGCATACTGGCGGAGAAATCTGAATGATTACGATACGTGATATGGTCGTCGTGCGTTTGGTTTGTTCTCATTTCAATGCCGTTAGTTTATTGTGCTTTTAACCCGTGAGCGCTCTGGTGGGGAAGATTTATAACATCCGGAGATCATAGTTATATTTTGTGATTCATTTTTGTACGCTCTTGTACACATCGTTTCGTTACATTCAATTGTACACCCGTTTGCAAGCACTGCCATCGGCTGATGAACTCGATCGGCAACAAAAACGAAGGGGGTTAACGCGTACTGCCTCTGTCCTTTCTTTGTGGATGTTTGAGCTCATGAAGCAATTACGCGGTAGAATATTTTAGCTTCGAGTGTCTGCTGACCCGCCGACTCCCAGCGGTCGCCATCCGATGCCGCTTGTGGAATTATACAACTAACACCTTCCCGACTTACATTTCAACACTGTCCTTCTCTCCTGTGGTGGTTCATTCAATTTAACAGACCTAGACTTGTCCGTAGGTTGTTTCATTTTCATTTGCACGCAAATCTCTTGCACCTGTCCGTTACCATCATAACTCGTCTTTGGTGTTACCGTACTTTGGTTATCACTATCACTTGATTAATTAGGCTACTGCAGGGGTAAATGTCGAGAACAAAGTAAGATAACTCGCATGAAGACGTTTCAGACGAGTGAGAATCAAAAAAGCTTTGAAGCGATCTCTAGAAACGTTGCAAACAACGTCGGAAGGAAGGGTGTTCCAACGGTAAATATACCGATAAGGAAAGAAATGTCTGAAGAAGGCATGAAAACAAATCGCTAAAAGCTGCCTATTATGCCCCTGTCATAATTCGTTATGAAAAAGAACCGTTCAACAAGACCTACTCTAAAGAAGAATCGCGTGAAAATTAAATCATTGCGGAGTCATCGAAATTCACCTAGACATAAGTCAAGAGTTTCATGTCAATAGCCGATATGTTGTCCTGCGTGCCGGAATACGCATTTTGGTTAGGATGATCAAGGGACGGTCTTATGTAAACCACGTGAGACGTTTGAAACACTCTCATGTCTATGCGGGGTGAATTGAGTTTAGTCATCATGAGAGCGGCGAACCTCTTTTCTGCCACCACCTCGAAGTGATTTGAGGAAGATAAGTTGGTCAACAACTAGATGCCCAGATCTTTCTTCAGACAGTTTCTCGTGAAACCTGTTGCGCCAAATTCACCATGAATGAAGAAGACATTGCGGATATTCAACAATAATGGTACATTTCTCAACGCATCTGTGAGAAAGACGCCCAGATGAGCGTGATCAGTGTACACATTTTAAGGCGATATGCATAAATGCATACCATACACATAAATAATAATTTTGCGACGCACTGATGACGCGAATAAAATAACAGAACAGAGAAAATAAGAGGGGAAAGGTTCAACTTATACAGGAAATATTTGAGATAGTTACTTCCAAAAAACAGTTCACAAAATCTCCCACGTTCGATAAAATTTGCTTAGTGGTTGCATCAATTCTCACCTCACAGGATTAGCACTAGTTTATTAGTCAAGGTCGAGCTAGAAATAAAATATTCGAGAATGGAGAAAACGAACGGTCAAAAAATTCCGCCATTATTTAATGTAGATAGTTCCGGAAAATCTGTAGAAAAGTCTCCGGGGTGTGGGGATAGGAGGGCCCATACTCTTGTTGAGAAATGCACGGTCTTCTGTGCTAGACTTCGTTATTTTCCCAAAATCGGCGGAATTTCACAGACCTCGCGAATTGTCCAACCAACACGATATTTTGGTTGTTCGGACGTTGTGGAACGTTGCTTCGCGTCAGACTTACACGTGGAACCAGAGGTGGAAAAACATTACGTGATAAACGAAGAATGTGAAATGATCATGTGAATCATGACGAATTATGGGATACGTTATTTTCTCATCGACCCTTTTATATAAGGCCGGTTATTCTCGCGTGCGGATGTATTTTTCATTTATATTGCACAACCGCTCAAATTTGCCTACAATTTGCTCCATTCTGCTACGGTTGACTACTCTGGAAAGTTTCGATCCTTATTTGTTAAAAATAAGAAAACTCTGCCAAACTGCCCACTAAATCTACTAGTCGTCAAAAATTGTCGGTCGTAAAGCGATTGGCCTCATGCATAGAGGGCACGGTGCCAGCAAAGAGAGGCGTAAAATCTGAAGGCACCACGTTCACCATTTGCTCGGTTGATGTCATCGCGACTGAGCCAAACTCGGCTGCTACAGCGGTAATCTCAACAGTAAATTTTAGCCCTTTACAATGAAGGAAAAGCACCGAATTTTTTTGTTTCTTATTGCCGAAAATAACGGAAAATAACGGATCTAGAGACTGAAATGGAGAAAATACACAGTAAGCATGAAGAGCATATCAATACTTTGCACCGGCTGAATCCGATATCTATCACTCTAAATGGCCCAAATAACACCCATCCTGAGGCTACTACTTCTAGCCGTAAGGACCTTGTAGCTGCTGGAATGTTTATTGACATAATGGCTACTGAACCACATAAGCGGTTACTCTGTGTAATTAAAGTGGTGGTGTTTAACTTGCTCGACAGTATATACTTGCTGGCCGTGAAAAGAGCCTTACTGAAGGCTAGTAGGATGGAAGACCAGGAGTGATATTTTCTAAGATTTCACAAGAAAACGCAGCGAAAGTGTCGTCCACTGCTATCGTAGTTCACAAACGAACTTGTAACAGAAGCAAGACCAAATTATGCGTGCCGCGAATATTCAGCCCATTAACGCGTTTGGTGACAAGGCAGTATTCCAAACTGAAATACTACGGGCCAATAGTTCGCAAATGAAACAGAGCTCAAATAGCAAAATCAGCAATTTTATTGACTGCACCATCGAGCTTGACTGCCCCACAACTTCCCCAGGTTAGCAGGCTGTACCTGGCAACACCATGACGATGTTCGGCCAAAAGGTCACTGAAAATTAAACCACGGCTAGCTCTGTTGACGTTAGGCGCGGTCAAATTTCTCCGGTAAAACCAACGGTTGGCGCTAAATATACCTCCCTTAATAAACGACGATTCCTTCCGCCAAACGAGGCGCCGACTGGAAGGAGTCCTGGACCTAAGGCGTCCGAAGTTTTCGAAAGCGTTGGGGGCAGTATCCCAAATTTTGAGAACAAAGACGGGGTTGGACAACCAAGTCCATCTCCTTCTTACTGTAGACATTTTCCCCCAACACTTGGAGAGGCTTTACATGCAAACCGCAGACCCGAAACAACTAAGCAAGGTTCCAAACCAGCAGTAAGATATGTACGGTGCTTACTAGAGAATAACGATGTAGATGTGCGGCATAAGGGTAAACCGACGGTATTCCATAAACGCTACATATCTGGTTCTCGGAAACACTTTTTACGAGAGTGCTTCGCTGGCGAAAATGAATAATTGGTCCTCCACGGCCTTTAAGCCACTCCACAACTATAGTAACTTCCACACTTTCCACATATTACCCGATAGCTCCGTAACAGTCTATCCTTTTATCCAAAATATGACTGTTACTATTAACCAACTTCTTAACGTGTGTGCCTTGTAAGGTCCAGCACCGTTTGATTATAAAGCTCACACAAATGTTTGTCAAGCCGGTCCATTGGTAGTGTATCGTTTATCATTTCATTCATTATCACCTGTCCTCCTTCCCCATGTCCAACTCATTCATCCTTCCATAATGACGCTCTTCCAGCACTTTGTCGTGCAATCACATCTTCGCGACGCCCACTAAAACGTTAGGGAAAATTGTTACATCCTCTAGATCGGACATCTCCATATGGCATTTTGCAACCCACTGCTACTTCTGTCATGCAGTTCTTTAGCGGCCCAAATGTTGTGCCTGACAGAAATAATTCCATTAATTTATCACTCATAAACGTAAAATCACTGATACGCAAGATGTACATCTTTAGAGCTTTTATATTTTTATCCGCTCCTCACATCATTCTCATCACCAAGACGTGCAGCTCCGCTGATAATTTAGACACGCAAATAAGCCCCATGGGATACAATATGTTCTTCAGGGATCGTCTCACAGAATTAGGCGGGGGTGTACCATTTACCTAAAAGTACAACTTTCTGCAGTCACACTTGACGAACCTGGTCCTAATAAAATCTAGGACTCGTTGTGGTTAATGGTCTCTATATGTTTTCGCTACCTACCTATTTGATGTATTTACCCACCGCCTAATGTTACTAGCAGTGACTTGACTGAGTTTATATCAAACATGCCGTGCAAAAACAAACCAACAAGTGGTGACTTTAACAGGCCTAATATCTCCTGGACCTCATACACAGCTTCTGCAAAACAGGCTGATTTTCTTTCATATACTCAACTGAATGGATGGGACCAACATGTTTTAGCGCTCACCAGACAGAGGCATATTTAAGACCCCTCATTCACCGAAGATATATCTTTTGTAAGGATATCTTTTCTGGAAAATTTCGAGGAGGTGACCATAATATCGTCAAGTGTTAGTTTCACTTTAACACATTAATAAAACCTACAAATATACTCTACCGTCCAATCAAATACATCGGTTGGAATACCTTCATCTCCTTACTAAGATCTTTCTTACATCAAACCTAAAGGTTACACTGAAAGAATTCATCAGGCACTTCACTTTTTGTGTCAATATTCCGGCCCCATAAAATCAAAACGCGTTGATTCGTATGTACAAGGTGGAATTCTAACTGCAAAAGAGACTGGCAAACTTAAATCACTTAAGAACACTGGACTTCGCCTTAATAATGCAAATGAGCAGTATGTTCAAACACATAGAATACAGAACGCAACTGCGTTATGCAAACGAGAAGAAGCTCGCGCTTAGTGGTGGGCAAACAGACATGAGACTAATGCAATTGATGGGACGGAAAAATTCCATGAGGTATTTGATGTCCGCTCAACAAGTCAATGAATTCTATGATTTCAACTTGCAGAAAAGTCTTATTTGAGGGGTCATCGATTGGAGTTAACAGACAGCAACTGTGTCTCCTCTCGAGGTGATCGGGCAACTTTATCATTACCCACAAGCGAAAGAAGTTGAGTGTTCACATATGATAATCCGGTCGTGCCTAACGTGAGGTCA
>LUCH01018306.1:0-15757 GCA_013368495.1 Paragonimus heterotremus
ATTACTCTCTTATTCAGGAGGAACGTTATTCTAACTTATAGCAAACGTAGTGTGGTGGAATTTGTCGTAGACTATTTTGTTACCTTGTCGATTCATTTCTTGGTTCCACTACAAAACTATGAGCCTTATTGGTTCGTCAATGTGTCATGTGAGGGTGAGCCAGTTTGTGAAAACATTTTTATTATTCCTCTTACATACATTACCGGCGGACGCGAGTACACTCGCATCAATCCCAAAACACGTAGATGTATTATCGAAGCAATCGAAAGGGGCGATTGCTCTTCTGAACGGAGTCACGCGTAATACCGCTTACAAGTGACTTCAGGTAGATTGCATCATTCATGAAGCCCAGCCTTGAAAAGGACATGGAACAAAGATGCTAACGGAATCAGATATCGGCATGTTGCTGGAGTAGGTTTCCGTGGACTCAACGATTACACTGCAGTTTTTGAGATTGAGTGCCAAAGTTGAGTATAAGAAGGACTTATCGACCACAATGATTAGCCGATACTTGGGTGGCCGGTGCATAATTGTCAAGAGAGTGCGTCAAGTACCTGTTGGAAAGAGTCCGAAATTACGGCGGCTGTTTGCGTATCGACTGATGGAGTACTACGCGAATTCAAAGACTATTAGCCGAATTGATGAGACAAATTTCAACTTTTTCTGTACGAGGTCAGTGGGACGTTCATCAAAAGAAATGAGGGTATGTGTCTCGGGAACAAATGACTACGGTCGTAATCTTCATTTGATTGCAGCTATGACATCCAACTCGATAGCAAGCTGGACGACGAGGCGGGGAGCATAGAACACCAACGATTGCAAGGGCTGGCTGTGAACTTTGCTAGGTCGGATGAAGATCAGTACACCTTTGTCAGACATTGTGCTTACATACGACAACGCGCCGTGTCACATTGAGCCGGAAAGTATGTTCACCGAAGAGTTATGCAATGGAGGACCACTGTTAAGACTGACGTCCTATTCATCGATGGTGAATTCGACTGGAAATGTTTGAAGTATGGTGAAAGCAAGAGTTACAGGGCAACTACAGGTGCATCATGAGACGACAGTAGACGGAGATCCTCAGGATGTGCAGAGTTAACATGAGTAGAGAAGGCTGGTCCTGGGAAGAATAGCCGTTTTTGCTATGCACGACACCCACCGCAGACCATTACGCAAATTTTGTTGGTCATGCCGAACGATTCCGTATACAGACATTGAGCGGTGGAACAATGAAATCACAATCACGAACTCACACCTTAGTGAATGAACGATGCTCTCTTCAGAGCAACCATAAATTGATTTGTGCTTCCTACTTTTTGGAAGTTATTCCTGACTAAGATAATACATGGCATATTATTGTGCCTAGATTATGTCAGATTTTATTTTTTGGTTGAAATGTTAAAAGCAAATGAGCCACCCACATCATTTAGATAATCTAATGTTTTAGGTTCGCGGATGAAAATAGTAAGTGGACGTTAAAACACTGAGTTCTCTCGATCCAGTTCACCAATAACATTTCGTTTACCCTTTTCAGTCACGAACGTAAAACATTAGAATATATAGAATACGTGGAAAGCAACAACAATAGAAACAATCAACGATTGGATTTACCTGAAACAAGGACTGTAGTTGGTTTCAGGGCAGACAAACTGCATGAGTCAACAGTTTTTGCACACACATGTTTTCAGGAATGATTGAATTAAATCTGTCTGATGCCATAGATGGTGCCAGCTTCTATAAGCGATATTTGGATGATATTTTGATTTTGATCACTAATATTCTTTCCGTTTTACTTTTAAACCTTTTTAATACCGTTCATGTTAATCAGTCTGTTTCTGTTGAAGAGGAAACAAATAACAGTTTATTTTTTCCTAGACCTTTCCCTGACTAGACTAGAGGATGGCTCACTACAATGTTCAATGAACCGCAAAGCCACTTGCGGCGGTCAGTATTTGCGATTTTCTTCTCTTGCACCAATTACTTGCGAACGAGGACTGACGCGAACCTTGATTCATAGAGTCCAGGAGATCTGCACCGACGACTGCCTTCAAGAAAAAGTGGAGAGATCGAAGGTGTTATTCGCAAACGGATATCCTCAGACGTTCATCGATATTCACATCAATAAAAAACTGACCAAGACTGCCGTGAGTACGGTTCCTAAGAAGCAGGTCTTTTTGAACCTTCCATTCAAAGGCGATCATATCACAACTGACTTAAGTCAAAAATTACAGTCTGCTCTAATTCGTACATACCCTACAGTTGAATTGCGGTTGCTACTCCCAACTAGGAGTGTCGCCCAGCTTACTCATAATCGTGACCTACTGAAGTGTTCTGTCTCACATGTAATCACTTGGAGTTAAGGTGACATCTATATCGACAGAACAGATCGGTGCCAACGACAAAGAGTGATTGAATATTTGCCTAAGTGGTTGATGCACTCTATGACGCAGAAGACAATGGCAACAGAGCGGTTGAGGTGAAATTCGATATCGCTCATCGCAAGGCGTATCATCGAAACACGTCATGTTGTTGACCCCGGCAACTCGTTTCAAGTACTGTTCCGTAATCGGAATCCGAATCTGCTTGATATTGCCTTGGCAATGTTAATCACTACTCGCCATCCGACCCTGTGTGTGCATAAACTGTTGACTCACGCAGTTTGTCTGCCCTGGAACTAATGATAGGAATATGTGAGCTGCCGGTCAAACCGGTGGACAAATTAGCTTGTAGTGTACATTCGTCACAGATAAGATCCATATCTGGCAAGAAAATTGTACAGTCACTCCATCCTTTAGTGATATACTCCACACACTGTGTCCCGTAATGGCTACACCGAGAATGTCACGTGCACGTAGATCAAAACCTACAACATTAGCGAGTAGACAAACAGTTGATCACATGCACCGTCAAAGCAGTGATTACAGAGCCTTGTAATAATGTGACACCCACTTTCACGCAAATGTACAGGGTCCTAAACATATGACCAACGAGGAGGCTGCAGCACAGTGAAAGAGACAAACACCTATACTCCAGTAGGAGGCGAGATATATTTTATTTACTAGTTACTTTTATTTCCAATGTGAACAGGAAACTTCCAAATGCACTAAACTACGAGGACCAGCCGAAACAAAACTGTAACGTGCATTTACCCTTTCCTATCAATCCTTGGACACGTAAACTATGCATACTACCTGCAAGAAATTATAGCACGATGAAACTTAGACCTATCGATGCTGAAGTCAGTGTCACTGCTAATTCGGTCAGTTAACCGTACATCTTAAGGTCTGGTGACTAAAACAAGAAACTGTGGGATGTAAGCAAATGACCTTAATCAAAGGTCATGCACACCATCGCTAGTGCGACGTCAGCGTCGCAGGCGAACAACAACGACAAATGGTTTATTCATTCCAAGGTGGTGGATATTTCTACATCGCAAGTTCATGAAAGCACTTCAAGTCCGAACAATGCATACAACATACACTCTAGGACAGAAAAATGGACAGGTACCGATTCAGACCTGATAGAAATAGTGCGTGCACTAGGTCTCTCCACTCACTACACATTTGTCTAGATCCATTCTTCTATTACTGTCGCTTGCTTTGGCAGCATTTGTCGAATACCGGTGACTTTTGCAGTTAACACTTGTTCGTCTGGTGAGGAATCACATCTCGGGAAGCGTGGGCGATTGAATGAAATTAACCAAGGCAATTGGCATGAAATCAGTCTGAACAGGAGAATTTTTCTTATGTTTTTATTAATACCGAGTTGGTTAAAATTTGCGTGGATTATTGCCTTGACCCTCTATTACAAACTGTTGTTAGGTTCCTCAAACTACTTCTCTAATTACTAATATGCCAACAAACCGTCCATCTCGGATGCGAATGTATTTGTGGTGCCGTATGCTACGGATTCATTTCATCATATTGGTGCGAGGGATGTTCTGTAAGATGGAAATTACAAGATTGAGTAGATCACAGTAAGTGGTAAATGGCACGAGATAACTTGTATTTGTCAGCCAGCGTGTCGGGCTCGTAATCTATCTGGGATTGCTTGGTATAGTCATTAGTCAGCGCCCATTTGTGATCTGTCGTAAGTAGATTCCTAGCAATTCAAACATCTCAGCACAGTAGTTCTGGGTATACTGAGGCATGCTATTATCCCAAATGTTGGTTGGTTCACTTATCGCACTGAAGTAGATTGCCAAGCTTCCTCTGCCTTTCATTCAGCATGACGAAGTCGATATTGTTTTCTGTGTTGACGATAAGACCAGCCTACTTGCTCGTCACCGCTTTCACTGATTGGATACCAAATCTGGAAAATCGTGTACGCATGGACCATAGATTGAGCAACATAATCGATATGAACTCCCCGTGAAACGAGCAGACTGTGTGTAATCGTTCGACAATTGAGTTAGTACGTTTGTTCAGACTTACACTGTGGGACAAAAGATGGACAGGGTGGTTGACAGCGCCTAGTCCCACGGGTCACATGACTCTTGATGGGTAGCACTCAATCGCCAGCCAATCAGCTAATTAACTGGAACTTCTTTTGATCACCAGGCAGTGAAGGCTGTGACGGCTGGGATACACACCAGTAGGTTTGGGAAATCCAGTGAAACTCTACTACAGGTTACCCATATCGCGTATGTGTATTTAAATGTGTGGCCAATCGGAAGATAGAATAGGAGATCGAATTTGACAATTTTGTCACATATTATCCGACTAGAAATTTTTACTAGACTCTTGTTAGACTCGCGTTATTTCTTTTGCAACTGAGAACTCTCAGTGGTCCCTGTCTGGATCAGCAGTATGGAATTCTGAACATCATGTTTATAAGGGGAGCATGTTGATTACTATCTTTTCAAAACCACACTAGACATGACGCAATCATAATAAGGGGACGTGGAGCAAAAATCGTTTGAGTATTACGAATAAGTTCACCTCAGTTTATTCCGAACTCACCTGCTCCGAAGTGACCGGTGAGAGATATTTGGTTACAGAAGCGTCTGCCACATCTGTAGTCGTGTTTTTGGGGTTGGATTGACCATACTTATCGAGTATTTGATTCTTAGCAGCCTCAGCACGGTCCGTGTTTCGGCAAGCCATGATCACTGTACAACCACGACGAGCTAGTTCGGCTGCTGTGACAAGTCCGATTCCTGTGTTCGCTCCAGTCACCACAGCCACTTTTCCTTCCAATCTACCTGGAACTACACACGACTTCCGCCACCATCCCTTCAGTTCATTCGCCGTGGTGTTGGCAACCGGTGAGTTAGCCATCTTTTGCTGACTATGCAGTGAATCAGAAGGCGACAGTTACTCTGGTCGTTTTAAGTGAACAGTCTGAAACCAGACAGTTAGGCGGTTGACATGTTATTCCGACTAGGTTTGCATCGATCTGGTGAGGTTGATCTAGATTCTGATTGGTTGTATAGGCCACATCATGCACTACGATAGCAGTATACCGTCAATTTGGATTGGATTAAATTTGTTAAATCGGTCAGTCGCCTATTAGATGCATGTCGCAACTGTCCAAACTGGTCGCTGACCCTGAATCATAGACAACAAACGCTGTGGAATAAGGTTATTGTATCACACAAGTTAGTTTATGCTGTCTCCAAATCAGCCAATGAAACTCCTCGAAGTAAAACATGAGGTGGATTTTAATGTTTTGAACAATAAGTTTTGGTTGTTACTGGTAATCTATATAGACTGTTTTACAACTTGTAGTGAGTAGAACAATTTTGTTACGATAATTGAGGCCTCAGTTTTTAAATGTCATTTCAGTTTCAGTCGCGTTAAACACTGCGTCTGTATTTAGGGAGATCAATTTATTTAGGTTGTTACAGCGAGTTGTCATAATCTGTCCACTCTAGGTTCACTCGTGCTGTTCATAGGAAGTGTAGGGACATATGCATCATATGCCACTGTTGACAGACAGCCTCACAGCTACTTACCAGGGCCATATAATCAGTTTTTCCTATGATCCTAATTTTCACAAGGTCAAACCAGGCAACTGGACGCGGTCCCCAACATAATGGTTTTTACGGTTCCTATTTCGTTAAATTATACATCCAAATTCTTCATGTGAAGCGCTCCTCGCTAAATCAAAACTGTGCTGCACATAAATAATGACGACATAAAAAACGGTCCGGAAAATCTCTCATTTGATAACAGTCGCTACCCACAAATGACAATGTCTATGTGGATTCACGATATGCGTGAGATCGTGCGCGTTCATTGCAATCAAGTTAGTCAGTCAGGTGTGATCAGGTTTATTGAACTTCGGAGAAGCAACTGATTCAGGTTAATAATCTAGCTCATTGTATTGGTTATCAGGACAGAATGATGCCGTGAGTCTTGAATCTCAACATGGGCACACTTTTTGAACGGAACGTCTGAGGAAGCACTAGGATCATAAAAACTGGTAAACGATAACGCTGGTACAGTGTTAATAAAAGTAACATGTGACAAAAACCATCGTCTGTTCCAGCCTATTAGATCATCTGCGCTAAGGATTCAATACATTTAGTTGTGATAAAAGAACGGACCGTCGAATGAGATAACGTTGTATAATGAGAGGGGTTTCACTATATCCGCTTTTGACAAATTTAGTAAAGCTGACGGCGGACGGGACAAAACACATCTGTTCCAACGGCAAACAGCACGCCCCCTAGAGCATATGAAACAAGAGGAAGCGGTAACCAGGCAATGTTCGGTCATTCTGGTCAACGTTGTTTGTGACAGCTCCTACTATCTTAAATGGACCACTCTAACATCCTCACCATCCACATAGACACTGTCATTTGTGGGTAGCGATTGTTATCAAATGATAGATTTTCCGGACCGTTTTTTATGTCGTCAATATTTATGTGTAACACAGTTTTGATTTAGCGAGGAGCGCTTCACATGATGAATTTGGATGTGTAATTTTCCCTCACTTGTAAGTTGACGGAAGAATTGTCAGTAGATCAAGCTCTTTCTAATCTTTGAAATGTTGGTACTATTCATGAGGTAACCGTCACGATCTACGAGGCTGCATACTTCCGATAATCTTAACCCGATCATCTGCGTTGGCTGGGTCACGTACTCCGTATGTCATCTGATCGTTTACCGTACCGGGCATTATATACTGAGACCACCAACAGTTGGGTAAAACCGCGTGTTGGTCAAGCAACAACGTGGTCACGAAATATGAAGACCTTGACTGCCTCATTGAGCAAAGTGGGTAGGTATCGCCTGCCTGGATGGGGTCCTCGTGATCATTCAAACCGTTGGTTAGAGACGCTATCCGAGATGGCGATGTGTCGCAGTCAATGGCGTACCTGTATCCATACCATTTCTAGTTCTTCCGCTTAGTCTTCTTTTTAGTAACGTTTTCTTCTAGGATCTTCCACGTCACTGTTGAGCTGAGCGGCGGCCCGAGCCACAGTACCTTTTGGTCTGGCTCATGGCTGTTGTGATGATGATGATCATCTGCGCACATGCTGTGAGAATGATAGACTGTTTTCGGGTACAGAATGAGTTATCGCCTATTTATGCGATCGTTCGGGAAAATTCCTCAAAGGTGAGGATCCTAATGTGCAAAAGACACTTGTAGTGTGGGTTGCTAAGTTGCATGGGATTAATGCACTGCTGGTTGAATAAAGTGCATTTTGGGAACTAGTTCGAGGTTTACTATTTACTGTAACCCCAGGACTGCTATCATTTCTGAATTTGTTGAACAGCACTAATACCAATTCAGTTGTGTCATCGCGTGTTCCATGATCCATTCATCAACAAACGGTTGAATGAGAATACGTGTTTGGAACTGTATATTTTGGTGCTTCGTGTTGAAATCGGTGTTTCTATCCAAACCTTAATAATGTATTTATTTGCTGTTATTTGTTCTGTTTAAAAATCCATTTGTTTTTCGATTGTTGAATGTAGGTCATTAACTCTTTTAGTTGTGTTGGTCGACTTAGTGTATTCTTCATCACCAAATCATGCACTGAGTTGCTTGCATGTGATTTTCGCGTTCAATATCTTCGATCATTATTAACGCAACTAACAGTCAGGCACTATTACGAGTTAGTCAACTGTAATCACTTTTCCAATTAAAATCCACCTTCCAGTTCGATGATCCTTTCCTTTGATCCGGCTGCTGCAGTATCACGTGGTTTGAGGGGTGCTAGCGATTATGCGTAAGAAGTATTGCGTAATGCTGTATCGATCGCATATCTTTGTCTTCGTGACAGTAATATACGCGGTATGCAGTGTAAGGGAGAAATAGCAAGACAGAAACCGAAGGTAGTGTGATACGATTGGGGCTTGTCTATCAGTGCATTTTTGGCTGCCTTTCCTTCATTCGGTTTGACTGAGGATCTCGTTCGCACCCTTTTGTTCAGTTGTATGTGAATGTTGTTTTTGTGCGCGCGTTTGCTTGTGTGCATGTGCTCAGCTGATCTGTGCAGGGTAAGGTGTTTGCCAAAATTTTCCTGAATCGGCTGAACACGAAACTCTGGGCGACAAATGTTCCTGAGGAGCAGTGTGGATTCCGAGCGAGTCGGAGCACGATCGACCTGATGTTCCCTGCTTGACAAATTCAGGAGAAATGCTGGGAAAGAAATCAGCCTCTGTATGCCCTCTTCGTAGACTTCACCAAGACCTTTGACTTCATAAGGCGCGAGGCGTTGTGGTAAGTTCGCCAATTTGTTTAGAATGTTGCCTGTGAGCATGAGAGCGAAGGTACAATCATGTGGATCGACTTGTGGTGATTTTGACATTGTCACAGGGTTGTTTGCTAGCCCCAGCTCTATTTAGTTTATATCTGACTACTGTACTAACAGTTACTTTTCAGGACTCTGAGGAGGACTTTGTTGAGATTGAGTACCAGACGGATGGGTGCCTACTGAACACTCGACGTTTCGGTGCCCAAACTCGGTTACATACTCCAAAGATGCGTAGGCTTTTATTCGCAAATGATAGCGCACTGCTGACACACAGTGAAAAAGAACTGTAGCGCCCGGCAACGGCCTTCGCATCTACAGCATCCAAGTTTGGATTGGACATCAACACAGGTGAGACGTTATCCTTCTTTCAGCCCTCTCCGATTGGAGGTGCTGTCTGTGCACCTTCACCCCAAATCCGCGCTAATGGAGCCGTTGTCGGCAGCTTCGCGAATTTTTGCTAGTTAGGTAGCAATCTGTCCACCGATCTGTCCGTGGACCGCGAGTTGAGAGCTCATGTAGCGAAGGCTAGTACTGCTTTCGGACGTCTCGAAAGACGCGTTTGGAAGAACAACAGCTTCAGGCCGAGCACTAAGCTCTTTGTCTACCACTACATGGTGCTGTCCATACAGCAGTACGGCAGTGAAACGTGAACAACTTACCAGCAGAACGTGCGTTAACTGAGCCGCTTCCATGTGCAATGTGTCAGGTGCCTGTTGGGTATTCGGTGGTAGGACAGATATCCGAAAACTGAGGTATCGCACTGAGTGGACATGAACAGGATAGAAGCCATGCTGATGCTCAGTCAAATTCTTTGTCCAGGTCATCTCCGTCGGATGGGCGATGATCGTATTCCGAAGCAGCTGCTGTATGGACAACTGAGGTCAGGTAAGCAAAATCCTGACTGTCAAAAGCTGAGATACCAAGATGTTGTGCAGGTAAGTGTTTCATCTCGTTACATTGATTTTGATGTTGGGATGACTTGGAGTTGAACCGGATTGCCTGGAGGAATAGGATTCGACGGGGCGTCCGCGAGCGGAAGCGCGTGGTACGCAAGGGAACTATAGTTGTTATAAGTCGTGGTGATATGACTATGTGGCGTTGTGATGTGTGCGGCCGCGAATGCGCTGGCCGTTTGGGATTCTTAGGTCATCAGCCTACTCACAGTGCAACGTCTGCAAAGGGACAACGAATACGTTAGACCTGAGTAAGTCATATCACTTATGTCCATTTTTTCTTGTTGACATTAATGAACGACTACCGTCATTAGGGACACACCCGCTCCCACTTTCAAAAATCCATGACATTTTGCCTTCACTATCGTTTTCAGCATTGCTGGTGTATTGTATGGTGAGCGTTTTGTCTGTTTTCTTCCAGCCAAACCTTTAGTTGTGTTCTTCCTCCATATCCTCTCTAGAGTGCACTAGCATGCACTAATTTGTTGAACCATTTCTTGCATTGTACTTTCAAAATTTTTCTTCCCAGTCTGGATCTTACCGTTGGAGTCTCTCTCTGTTTATTTCTCGAGAGGTAGGGGTTTCAGTTTGAAGCTAGCCAATTAATTGGTTAACCAGCATTAGCCGGCTGAACACAAAGGCCTCATTCACACATCGAGTTTACACCGGACACTTAGTGTGTGAATGGAACTGTAAGTGGTGCAACACGAACCATTTGAGGTGATTGTTAAGCACAGGCGTTCTTTGGCTTCGGTCACTATGACGAGCTGATTCGAGACGGATGCAGCCAACCATGTTTGATGGTGTTAAACAACTGGAGGACTAAAAGACGAAGACTGTTTTTCCACATGCAGTTACTGTTCATCTGAAGGACGCTCCTGTATCCACTACTGCTGACTGTATGTGACAACATCTCAAGGAACAGATCACAACAGAAAGATTGGGGTGATAGGTATCCACCGCCAGAAGTGCGCGGAATGTTTGGATGAGAGCGATGCAGCTAATTCACCTCGATACGAGAAACACATGAAACGCCCTCTCTCTCCACAGTGCATTTAAACAAGGAAGACAAAAGCGTCACAGTCCAGAGTGATTACTGTCAACTGGCCAAACGGTTTCCGGGAATCAAGCACAAGTGGTAGAAAAAGTAGGATGGGTTGATATGGGGGTAGATTGACTATCGACAACACAATTTGTTCTATGATTAGTTAAAGGAGATCTTTTGCTCATCCGTCCAGTCTGTTAATACGCTGAATGATTTTGGCTTTTCTTACACCATGAAAATCTGACACAAACAAGTTGGCAGCCTACTGATCCTGTGTGCTACTATCAGTTGAGTTGCAGTGAATATCCCGTCATACTAGGAAGTCAAACCTTCATTTGTTCCCATCTAAGATTTATCAGAGGTACAGAGGGCTATTGAACAGCTGCAAGCTAAAAAACCTAAGGATGACGATGGATGGTCACTGAGAACCTCTGAAGCGTAGCGACACAGTTTTGGAACCTTCTTTGCCTCAGTTAGTTTATCCCATCTGGAAGCAGGAAGTCGTCTCTCAGTATTTCGAGGATGCCCTGATAGTACCTCTGTTTAAAAATAAAGAGAGCAAGCAAAGGGTCGACGGTTATCGAGTGATCAGTCTGCTGAGATCCACAGCAATATATCTATGTAAGATCAACACTGAAAGTAATGTGATGACTACCGTAAGTGTTAGACCACAAAAATTTCAAATCACACAGCACGACAGAGTTCTACATTCCTGTGCGATTTGTTCAACTTCACAGCTAGTAGTTTTTGCATTAACTCCAGATTGATACATTTTCTGAACAATCCACGCTCGCAGCTATTGGGGCCATAACAGTTATTCTGTGGCCAGACAGCGTCATCAATCATACACGCATCGATCTTGGTTGCGGTTAGCTCAGATTTTCTCGCTGCTGCTTGTCATGCGGTAGAACTTGTCACGCATTCGACTTTATCATTCGGATGCTCATTGTTCTTCCTGTCTCCCTAAGCTTGTGGGAAATACAGTAATGATGGGGTAGCCGAACTTATGCGTTCAAATTAACAAAGGTTTATGGCATAACACAGATATTGTGGCAAAAAGTCGTCCAATGAAGCAAGATACTTAGTGCGCAATTTGTACACCTCTACGCCATCCGCACACTCACGTTTATGAACCCTAATTCCAGCCTACAACGCGGCCAGGTTTCCATTTAGACGTCTCATGCACTTCTGCTTGGTTCGGTGCGTTTGGCTGACGTTATCTGCATTGGGTTTTCACCTATTGTTTCTCGTCCGTTGGCCCGGTTTCTTTGGGCGATGATTCGTTTGACCTCTCGGATTGTCCTGCATTCATCCGTTGTGGGTTCTGACCACACCTTACAGCGGCGTTGAGATCTTTCCCTGACTGTTAGAAGAACCGCCTGTCTGACGTGGTCACCCACCGCAACATGCTTGTGTAACTGATTTAGAAGCATAATGAACTCATTGAAATACTCACAACAAAGATGGAAGAATGTTCATCACATCAGTTGGGTTTGTCAAAATTAGCCAGATTTAATCTCGCCACTCCTATCACGAGGTTATCATAGGAGCCAGAATCAGCAGCAACTGTCCAATTATGTTACACAACGATTCGATGATGTATTTACTGTAGTTGGTGCAGTTTTTAAAATTGTGATAGAGTGAGATGACTGATATCCAAATTTGACGCATCTGAACACTCGAGACACGTTAATTCCATTCTGCCTTGGAAACCGACAGGTATAATTTGTGTAGACAATAAGGTGTCTTAGACAAATTTTCAGCGTCCGCTCTTCATTATTTCGTACTGGCGGCAAGTGTCTGAAAGTCAAGAAACAAGAAGGGAAGGTTGTAGTCTGTGCTGGTAAAATCACCATAGAGGCTGAACGGCTGAATCTTGAAGGAACATACAGCAGGTCTGTTCGAATGCTTGCCTGTTGTGAGTAGGCTACATTCACTATGTGATGTCGAAATCCGGAACCATATTCTGTTGGAACTTAAAAGTTTTTCAGGGCTTACTCACCAGATTACCACAAAAGAATACTAAAGGCTGACCAGCATAAAAATTCATCAGGAATTGAGAGCAACTGAGACACAAGTCACATAAATTAGTTAACTACAAGTTACACCAAATGCTGCAGGACCATGTTTCTTTTTCCGGCCTTTCATTCGATTGTCAACCCAAACCATAGCACGCTGTACCTGTGAAGACTGGCATTCTGTGAAAGATTGTTCGTGTTGGTTCTGAACAGATTTCGTGGGAAATTATTCTGAACCACTGCAATTCGTACGGATACTCAGGTGTCAATAGGACAACCAACGGACTCGCACCCCCAACAATCAGTTAGAGTGCGAATACTCCATTTACCGGTCTGGAGGAGAATATGCACTACTGATGAACTCCAATAAGAGCGAAACTGCAGTCTACTGTTTCCTTGCGAAATGGGCCGGTCGTACCACTTTTCTGAGTAAAAGGATTGTGATCGACTGAGTGGTGTTCGATTTGAAATAATCTAAATCCTTGAGATTCAGTCCTTACATCTGGTATTGTTTGTTTCGCCACTGTCTCCATTGATATGGCTCCAAAACCTTAATCTATGCCGTTATAGCTAACTGTTTCGCAGTGGTACTTCAGTTTACTTACACTTCAAACACTACCATTATCACGTACTCATCAGGAGAAGTGTTGGGTTACCTAGCAACCTGGCAACCCAGCCTATACGACTTCTGGTGTTCAAATGGTTATTACGGGAAAGATAACCTGTGTATGTGATTTTCACTGCGACAAATTCCTATACCGAATTACGTCATGAATGACTGCCCACACAATCTGGTAGATTGAGCATTGGAAGCTTGAGGATAGTTTTACTAATTCGTTTTGTAATTCGGCTGCCAAAGGCGTTGACGCTTTTTCATTATTTGAAGCCCGAAGGAGATGTGATGACTTCGAACATTTTGTGACTATCTCTCAACTCACCACCCAGCTACAAGCAGAACATAAGATAACTTTTTCTGACGGCCTTGGATTATGCACTACAACAAAAGCAAAAATGTCTATAAAGCAGGACGTGAAAACCGTTCCCGGCGAAAACGACCAGTACTGTATGTTGCCGATGAGCAGGTAAGGAATGAACTCGTTCGTCTACACTCGGCAGGTAGCATTCGCCCCATTAACTATTAAGAACAGGGAACACCGATCGTCAATGTAGAAACATCAGACGGATCATCGTGAATCTGACAGCAGTTATCCATGATTTTAAGTGGTGCATTAGAAACTCGTCAGTATCCATTTTCGGTGTCTGAGGATCTGGTCACAAAAATTAATGAAGAAAGCGTCTTCTCGAAAATTTGTTTTGAGGCCTATCTACAAGGTCAATTTGATGATGAGTCAAAGCAAATATTAACAGTAAATATACACGAAGGATTTTTTCGTTATAATCAATTTCAGTTTTGGGCAAGGTGTGTTTCGGCCATATTTCAACAAATTATGGATACAATGCTTTCTGGATTGTCACTTACCGCCGCCTACCTGGACAACATCATAATCGTCAGTCTCATCGTTGGATAACATTTTGATCATTTGAAAGAACTCATGAAGCGCATAGAACACTTTCGTTTTCACATCCGCATGGAAAAGTGTTTATCTCTCTCTCTCTCGCACATTTCGTTACCTAGGTTTTACTGTTGACTCTAACGGACAATATCTAGATCCGTAATAAATTAAAGTTATTCGTGAAATGCCACCATCCGCTCTGAAGTTAATTTCCTCTAGTCATATTTGGGCGTGATTAATTACTACTACAGCTTCATACTTGACATGCATATGTATCGCAATGTATTTACTGATCTACTTTTGTACAATTTCAAATGAAACCGAACATTTGAATGTCAAACTGCCTTTGAATGCATACAATCATTACCATTATTGTTAACACATCAGGATTCATTTCTCGACATTACTATAGTAGCAGATGCGTCCGAATACGGAATGGAAGCTGTAATTCTACACAGGTTCCAATATGGATAACAGAAAGCTATTGCTTATGCCTCCAGGTCGCTAACAGCCATAGAACGGAATTATAGCCAAATTTAGGTGGAAGCATTGACCTTAGTTTTCACTAAACGCAAATTCTGTGAAATGATTCATTGCTGGGAACTTTCACTTCAGACCGATTACAAACCACTTTCGACCATTTTAAACGACAAGAAAGACATTTCAATACACATTACCGACCGCTTTCAAAGATGGACCAGCACTTTTCTTGGCTATTACATCGATTTCAAGCACATGTTTTGTAGGAATTTGGGCAAACAGACCTATTGTCTCCTTTGATTGCTTCATAGAACAAAGCAGATGATGGTTACTACATCCACCAACCTTGAAGAAAGAAATTCAGTGCATGTTCACAGACACTACTGCATGTCTAATACTCACTGAAGACGATCAAAGATGCCTCTACTAACAATGGCACTGTCGTCCAGTTCAGGTACTTTCTACTATACAGCTAGTCCAAGCACATTCCTGAGTCATAACTGTAGTAATTCTCCGTAAGACGTGATGCATCATCAGTCGTAGTTGAATGTTTCCTGTCTGAAGAAAGTATGGTAATTGCGAAGTCACTCAGATCACGAGTTTTAAGACGGTCACTCAATGTTGGTTACGATGAAATCCTTGATGCACAGCTACGTTTGTTGTCTTCCACGGGTCGGGAACACTCACGAATTGAATAGAAGGTGTATTCACTGTGCAAAAGTTTCGAAATTAATCCAAAAATTCAGCACCAATCTCGTCGGATTGTGAAAAACCATGGAGTCTTGTCGAATCATCTGATCAATCACACGGGACCGTTCAAGCCAATCTACCGAATATGTGGGATACAATCGAAACAGGTCAAAGGTCGTATACCATTAATTGCAGAGGCCATCGCAATTCGCCTATACTCACTGTTGTGATCCAAGAACGCGGATGGCACAAGGGTTATTTATTAGACAGAGCAATACACGGGTTACACATGTAAACCAAACCTGACACAAAAACACTCATTTGCACGCAGTATTCAGCCCCAGATA
>LUCH01018307.1:0-15740 GCA_013368495.1 Paragonimus heterotremus
AGCTGAACATATAATTCAGGTGAATTATTTACCAACAACCGTGGCGGCATAGCTTTAATTAGGAATTACTGCGATATTTCGTGTATAATGCAATGTAAATGCAACGTGGTCGAGGATTACAAACTCAAACATATCTACAAAACCACATGAAATTGAGCGTTTCTGCTACGACAGTCGTGTATTCTACCACGGAAATTCCGATGGAGGCATTTTCAGAACGTAAAATCGATGAGGAAAGCCAACACCATATTTTTGTCGAAAAAATGGCGACACAAGCGCGCGTATGGCATGGTAACTAGCGCGTTGAACAACAAAGATTGCACTTTATCGGACGCCTTTCCGCTACACCATTGCCGCGCTCTGAACACAATGCAATGAAGCTGCCGTGGCCAACTCAATTTTCAGATGGGGACGTGGGCCAGTGGCTGATGTAATTTGAGGCGAGTGCAGCACGCAACGGAATGAAAAGCGAAACACAACTGCTGACGGCATTAGGAACACTGTTCACCGGGCGAGTAAGAGCTGTCTATGCCTTCAGCAGGCAAAACAAGGGCGTAACATCGTATCAAGACACACGGACTGCACTGATTCGAGAGGTTACAAAGGAACAAGACCGACAACGAGCGATGGATCGGTTTTATGGTGCCGACTTTTGTGACACACAAAACCCCATGATCCACAATCAGCAGTTATCACGATAATTGAATTTAGGATTGCCGGAAGTAGATGAGAAAACGAAGGATAGATTGGTGAGGGAGCGGTTCATCCAGAGTTTGCCGACGGAGTTGCAGGAAAGCGTTCGGATGGCCGAGTCTTGTGGGATCACGGACATCGAACGACTTGTCGGGATTGCACAGCGCCAACCCGTACGGAGGCAAGTCGGACGGCTGAAAGTCAGGCAGCTCAAACAGAATGTGGGGCAGCTGACGAAAGCAGTAGAAGGTTTGGGGATGAACATGAAATTAAGAGGAGGACAAGTTAGACGAGCACGTAGACAACCTTATCGCAATCATTGTTTTGTTTGCAATGGGGTGGGACACTTTGCCCGCCAGTGCCCTAACAGACGTCTTCATCCTTGATTTTTGGTGGTGACGGGTTATCACGAAGGCGTTTCACGGGTAAATGTTCTGATAGAAGGAGAGTAAAAGGCTGCGATGGTGGGTACGGTAATTGGCATGTAGTTACGATCGGATGAACGGCTAGAAGTTGCTAAGGACTCAGAATGTTGAGATCCAGATAGGTGATGTCAGGCTACGCCACGCAACGCTAGTGGTTAACAAAGTGAAAGAGACGATAATAGGCGCCGATCCGCTACGTCGATTGAAAGCAAGCGTAGACCTGGAGAGGAACGAGTTGTGTGTTGATGGTGATGTCGTGAAGTTGCATCGCGAAGAGACCAAGGAACATTGCCAAATGGGTTGCGTCTCGATGAAATCTCTGCCAGAGTGTCCGATCTCAGCCATCCGGCAGTGTGTTAATGAGTTTGCTGACTTGCTTATTGGCGCAGATGATCAATACGGATTCTGTACATGGATGGAACACTCGATAGAGTTACAACCGGGTGAGGAATGCCAACCAGTATATCGGAGAATACCATTCAAGTTGATTCCAGAAGTGGAAAGGCAATTAAAGGGGATGTTGGAGAAAGGAATCATTCAAAGAACAAGCAGCCCACTTCCGTCACTGGTCGTGTTGACCAGGAAGGCGGATGGAACCTATCGATTTTGTGTCCACTTCAGAAAGCTGAACCGAGTGACCATCAAAAATGCGTTCCCGATGCCTCAGATGGAGGAGATCTTTGCGCCGCCGCATGAAGCTAGCGTACTATCCCTCATTGACTTGCGCTCCGGTTACTGTTAACTACCAGTGGCACGAAAGGACAGGGCCAAGACTGTGTTTTGTGTGAACGCACAGCAGTACGAGTTCTTTAGGATGCCGTTTGGTCTGTGTAATGCTCCGGCGACCTTCAGGCGTCTCTTGCTTCGCATTCTGGAGGGTCAGGAGGGAGTAACTGTGTACGGAGATGACATGGTTGTATTCTCCAAGACAGTGTCGGAACACGTGGGTAGAGTTCGAGCAGTGCTGCAACGAATCGAAGCAGCCGGCCTGAAACTGAGTAGTAAGAAGTGCTAAATAGGTTGCAGTTCAATCTATTGCTTGGGACACACGGTTGGTAATGGGAAAATCTAACCACTGCCAGAGAAGTTGACAGGCAACAAGAACTTCCCGACGTCAAAGTCGAAACGGCGACTGAGGTGTTTCCTCTGAATGGTCGGTTACGATTCCAAATTTACGCCGGGGTTCTCCCAGAAAGCATATCCACTATTTCAACTGCTGGGGAGGGACAGGAAACTTGTATGGGATGAGGATTTGGAGCTGGCGCTCAACGAATTCAAACGGGAGGCTGCCAGGATTCGACGGTGCCTGATAATTCCAAAACCGATTGAGCCATTTACAATGTCAGTTTACGCAACTGATATCAGAATCGGAGCTGTTTTTTCACAACCGTCGGGGACAATCGTGTATGCCAGCCGAGTACTGACAGAAGCAGAGAGAAAGTATTCTACCACGGAGAAAGAGTGCCTAGCTAGCATCTGGGTGCTGGAGGAGTGGATGATCTATCTGATAGCGACCACTTTTCATGCTGAGACCAACCAAAGACGGCGAAGGATCCACGTGGACGACTGGCATGCTGGGCACTCCGACCACAAGAGTTCAACTTTACTATCAGACATGTCAACAGCACGGACAATGAGGTACCCGATGCACTGCCACAACCGATACGGAAAAGTGAGCTGCCGACTGAAGCTATACTCGTGAACACTATTGGTTGTCGATAAAAACATCTTGCCCAATCAGCAGCAAGACCCTCAATTAAGCGAAGTATGTGAACATCTGCTTGTAGACACCAAACCCAAGACGTTGACTTCAGGACTGAACGAACTGGTACAGATCTGGGACCGGCTACACTTGGAGAACGGTCAACTAGTCGTCGATGTGGAGGTACAGCGAGGACTTCGACCTCGAAGATTGCTATTTATTCCAGTAAACCAGAGGGAACGTGTGATTCGACTGGCACACAGATGTTCACATGGGAAGAGAACGCGTGTACGACCTACTGCGGCGGAAGGTATTTTGACCCACAATGTGCAGAGATGTGATTGATTTCATTCGAGACTGCCCCGATTGCCAACACAACCGACAGACAATGACGACAACACCGCCTATGCAATCGATCGTAATAGAAGAGGCCGCGCACGCCTAAGGTATAGAAATTTTTGGCCCACTATCAACAAGCTCGAGTGGAAATCGCTACATAGTTGTTATGATTGACCATTTCACACAGTACGTGGCAAATCAGACAGGCGGAACGGTTGCAAACGCTTTCATGAACAACGTCCAGGCTCGCTTTGGAACACCGTACAGAGGTATCACGGACTAGGGTTCGTATGTTTGAGGGCGGCAATTTCAGAAGATGTTGAGGAATTGCGGGATTCAGAGTTTCAGAACACTGCCGTACCACTGTAGCGTTTTATACCTTATTTTCTACTTCATAATTTTTATTGTTGTTTATGCCCTTTCATCTTCTTCAACCTCACATGTGCACATGATGTGAACGAGGTTCATCCATCCACTGAGTAATCAATAATTTCTAAAAATTACACTTCCCAGTTCGCGAGTTCTGCGTTCTGTCTGCGTTCACGGTCGGTGGCGCACAAGTTTTTGGGAGAGTTAGAATTCAGCGGAATTAACCATTTAGTTCGGCAAACTTATTTATCTGTCGTTGGAATCATCTTGGCCATGGCATCGAAATTACTTGAGAGACACGTCAGATGACATCAGTGGAACTCTTCATTTGATGTAGTGGAACACTAAACCAACGTACCTCTACGAACTGTTGTGAGTTATTTGTTTTCCTTTTCATTATATTTTGCCCTCATATTCACACCTGAGTTCCATATACTGTTTGATCCACAACACCATCCACAAACGACCGGACTGACGGAGTGGTTCAATCGCACAATAATGGAATGGTTGAATAGTAGAGGCAAGAACTGGGAAGAAGGACTGCCGGATGTTTTGTTTGGATATCGCACGACGGAGCATGCAACAACCGAGAGTTCCACATTTGAGCTGACATACAGGATCGAGCCAAGGATACTCTTGGATGTCTGCGTGTCCAGAGACAGAGAGGAGCAATTATTGCCACAGGAACGACAACACTTGGAACATCGTTCGTTTGAACGGACAACAGAAAGACAGTGTCGAAATAAGCAAAGATATGACGTGAGGCACAACACACATAAATGGCGCCCGTTCAGGATCGGAGACCAGATGAAAATGAGAGATTAAAGCCGACCAGAAACATATGGCCCCGGCGCAGGAAAATTTAGAAGGCGGTGCAATGGACCATTCACCATCACGAACCGCAAGAATACGAGCTTCCAAATCAATCAATGTCCTCGTGGGCAATGGGTCAATGGTGTACAATTGGCATCCTGACACAATCGCGGCTAATTCCTTAAAGGGGGGGCTAGTGTAATGGACTGTCAGGCAGGAAGTGCGAGCATTCCAACTCTCGGCGGAATACCTCAACACAGGGGAGTTGCGTTCAAAAACCCACCGCGAGTGGATGGAAGACGGCGTGGGCGACCGGATGAGTTATCCCTCGACCGGATTGGAGCAACGGGCGGAACGTGGCAGCCAAAATCACATGGATGACCCAATTGAAAGCGTGATTATTCCAGCGCTCGCAGGAATATCTCAACATGACTATGGAGTACGGTCAAAGTCCATAGTGGATAGACGGAGAACAACACGAGCGACCGAATGAGCCATCGCTCAACGAAATCGGATCAACGGACGGGGAACAGCAGGCGGAAAATCCCCGGATAGAAGGCGTAAATCATACACCTAAACCGGGTAGAAGTGCACACGACGTGTGAGAGGAAACCGGGGGGGTTGTTGACTGGAATTGTGATTCAAAATCGTAAGCGTGCGTATGGCATGGTAACTAGCGCGTTCAACAATAAAGATTGTACTTCATTGGACGCCTTTTCGCTACTTAAAGAAGTATTACGCAACTTGTTCAGCTGGTAATGAAGAAGAGGTGAGAAATATAACAGACATGCGGACACAGTAAGAGAGTGTTTTCACCAGGTTAACTAGATCCCGGTCACATCATCATCACTGCATATCCGGGAATAATGCCAACTAACAAGCATCAAGCATGCGTTTGAATTCGGTAACCGTGGTGGCCAAAACCACCTCGGACGGTTATTTGTTCCAACTGTTTACAACTCCATATGAGAAAATGTGAGCCCAGGTTTGATTCCAATTCTTTCTTTCACAATATTCATCCCGTGCCCTCTAGGCGATGAGTTTTCGCTGAGAGCGAACAGCCGCTCTCTTGCCTCAGACAATCCACTGAGGATCTTAAAGACTTCTATTAGATCTGTTTTCAGTCTTTTTCTAAAGAGCAAATACCAAGTTGCTGGAGTTCGCTGGAGCAGTCCACTCCCCGTTCTACAAAAAGTTTCGTTAACGTAAGTTGCAACCTCTGCAGGATCTCAGCACCCTTGATCAAATAGGGACATCTCGCCTGCACACAATATTCTAGATGTTGTCTCACGTAAGCCTCATACAGAGGTACAAGGAACCTGGGTTGCTTTGGGCCTACTGTCTTCTTCAGTTGGCCGAGTGTCTGGTTTGTTCTACAGGCCGCAAACACACGCTGAGCTGACACCTTGAAGTTTCCAGTGACGTGAATTCCAGTGTTCCTCATCCCAGTAGTCTTTTGAATGGGCACACGTTGCCTGGACCTTCCTCTCCTTCTAAGGGAGTCCCCGGTCCTGACACAAGTAAGTTGTCTGTATTTTGCTAAATTTACCGCGAGTTCCCAGTCGACCATCCGCTGGTGGAGTTCCTCGAGGCCTCGTTGCATTAAAGGCTCGTTCGGTCGTCCCCTGAGTTTCACATCATCCACAGGCACGTGGCAGGGACTGTTGCCGAATAATTTATGTATATCAGGAACAGCAGAAGACCCAAAACTGGCCCTTGTGGAACACCACTAGTTGCATGTGCAGTGTGTGACTAGGAGCCCACCGCTTGCATATAGAAACCCCCATTCTGCAGGAACGTCTTCACCCATGCTAAAACTCTAGGAGGTATAATAAGTACTTCCAATTTTAACATCAAAAATCTGTGATTTACGAAGTTGAAGGTCTTCCCAAAATCTAAAAAGCGGGCCTGAACATAACCCCCCTTTTCAAGTCGTGCAGTAACCTCGTCTCAGAAAGTCGGTAAGTTGAAAACACAAGATCTCCAACTTACAAAGCTATGGGGCTGAGCCGCCACCAGCCTATATTTGGTGGCATGTTGTGCTACCTTGTTCCTTAAGATCTGTTCAAGCACTTTCAAGACAACTGGCGCAAAGCACACAAGCCTGTAGTTTGAGGCCTTTTCCCTACTCCCCCCTTCGTGTATCGGTGCGACAGTGACTACCCGTCTGTGGGTAGTCTGGCTTCCCCAAACGATTTGTTAAATAAACCAGCCAAAGGAGCAGCTGACAAATCCGCAAGTGGTCTTAGAATTGCAGGGTGAATGTCATCTGGGCTGGCTGTCCTCGTGACACTAAGCTTAGCCAGTTACCTCCCACCACTTCCTCCTGAAAGAACTGGAGCAACGCTTGGGTCTTCACTTTATTAGTGGACACGTTCTCTCCTTGTTTGTTAGGGATACATCTAACAAACATTCGGATAGTGGTTTTGGACAAGACGTAATTGTAATACGCATTTGGGTCTTGCTTGGCTCGTTGAGTCAAATCCTCGTAGGCTAGTCAGCATTCCCAGTGAACCTGGCTGACCCTGTGTCGGGCCCGTCTGTACTCCAGTTATTGCTTGTGTCCGTCTGTGCGTTTGAATCTCTCCCAAGTGTTATGCTTTATGGTGTGAAACTTGCCCGCCCTACGCCTCCTTCACGGGGGTTTCCTCGCGGTGGATAACCCTACTTAACAGCCAGATCCAGTAAATTAGTTTAGAGCTTGGACCGAATTACTTCAACCTCGCTATCTTCACCATTTTCTGGCCATGCTTTTAATTCCGCCTCAATGATCATCTTGTTAGTGTTAATCCTTCTGTAGGCCCGACGTCGCTTATCTGGGGGTTTAACGGTCACTAACACGAATGTCAGCCTAATGCCCCCATGGTCGTTTTGACCAACAGAAGGTCTGGCATTGAGGTTGCTTATTTCATTCGGATTCCAAGTTATCACCAGGTCCAACACAGCTGCTGTCTGGACAGACCTCCATCGGGTGTGTTGGTTTATGTGCCAAATCAAGGTGTGCAGGAATTTTAGGAGAAATTTGTGGAACGACCCTCTCGGTGCATGCTCTTCTACCCAGCCAGCTTCCCGCGAGTCGAAATCTTCTAGGAAAAGAATCTTCTGCGCTCAATATGAATGATCACTCATTGCTGCCAACAGCCCATCATCCTCTGACCCTGTCGCCGAAGGACTCCTATAGACGCAGGCTTCCGAAACTGTTACGTTTGGCAGATTCATGGAACAAACAACCACTTGCATATTGGGTGCTACAAGTGCCCCGTCGGACTGTTTATTGTAATGTTGAATCACTGGGAGGAAGGTCCCCCTACAGTACTTCCATCTTGTCGATCCGCCCAGTATATACAACATCCGGGCTGACAAGTTTTTACTGCCCTTCTGCAGTTGTGGTGACGGCTAAGAATCCTCCTCACCTGTTTCCAACGCTGCACGCGTTAGTTTAGACCACAAGTGGTCTCTCCTCACCTATTCTCCCTGAAGTTAACTTGAGGTTGTGGAAGGAGGTGAGTTTGGACGCTACGTCCGAGGGCCAACCCCATTTTTTTAGAGTAGTAACAACCGGCTGTCGTAGCCTGACCCTCCGAGACTACGCCTACCGTAACCTACTCTGATTTACATGCCTTTGCTGAGTCTTCGTTTCCACTCTGTAGGAAACTGAACAATTGCGGCAACGTGCTAGCTTTAAAGGAGGACTCCTGGGCAGCACAGCCGTTTGGTGTGCACTTGCCGACTTTTGACGTACAGTCTGGGTGAGGATAAAACTCTAGTTGGCTATCCCGCTAAAAAGCCACATTTTTCCTTGTCTTAGATGAATTATTTGGGGTTACTACGATCTTCCATCATGTAGAGTATCTGGTGGTCCGTGCAAAAACAGTAAACTGTTTCTGTGTCGAAGGTCAGCAAGCTCAATTGACAAAGTTCTAAGGTGTCAGCTACTCGAGACTGTCTTTTTCCACAATTTCCCCAATCTCAGGATCCTCTGAATTCCCATATGTTCTGAGATGTTTACGGCTTGCAACGGGTTGATCGCATGATATCGCATGGCGAGCTCTCATTGCCGGCCTTCTTTCATTACCGGTTCTGGTACCCAATGACTCACTACATTTCGTCCTCTACCAGCGGCTACTTTGCCAGCCAAGCGTGCGATGGTCTGGCCCACGAAGTATCCACCCTCTTATAGTGACCAAAGGATCCCTACCTGTTCATTAACTCGTTGTTGCGGAGCTGTCAAGGCATCCGGTACACCTACCTGTTTGAGCAGCCTCTGACAGCGGTTGTGAGCGGGCTACAGACACAATAGCTTGGGCCGTCTCCGGCAGCCTCTGCATCCATAGCTCTTGCAGTAGTGACTCGTCCATCTGGGAGCCACCGAGAAGTTGCTGCATCTCGCGGAGCAACGTAGAGGGACACTTGTCACCCAGTTGTAATCCGCTGAAGAGCTGCTGTAGGCGGGTCTTTTCTGATGGGGTTACCCGCTTGATTACGACCTCCTTGAAGGTACTATGACGATGTTCGGCAGGTTGAGTGGGGAGGACGTCATGCAGTTGCATGGTGACTTCCTTCGGAAGCCTGGACACTGACTGGCTGAACTTCACCTGGTCAGACGAAATTTGATGAGTGACGAACTCGGCTCCAAGAATGGAGGAACTTTTAGGGTAACTGCACCTGCGGTATGCGAATCTAAGGGCTTAGTATCTTCTCTAGACATGGTAAACGCCCGATAGCTGGTAATTTGCAAAAGAAGCGGAAGACATAGAGGTGAATAAATATAAAAATTTGATCGGGCCTACTATATAACCAAAAAATACAATACGGTGAGTAAAAATAATGAAACGCCGTTTACAAAAATTTTGCACCAAGGAGCTGACTCACCGGATAGCTTGAGAAGAAAATATGAGGAAAAAATACGCCGGATCATCGATTAAACCAGCGAACCAAGTTCCGGTGAGAACGATTTTGTCGGGCTCACCAGTTTGTAGGAGCTCTCTCACAAGGTCTCGCTCTAGATTCGACGAGTTACCCAGTGACAATATTTCAGAACATCACGAACAGCGCAGTACTCTCAATATATTGCCACGACCGAGAAGCAAAATAATGTACAGCCAGCTAACGCCCCGCGTGCAGCGCGCGGAACGGAAAAGTGAAGAATTTCTATGCCAACGGAAATAGAGGATACAATTGGGCTAAACAAACATGCTTCATACGTAGGCGTCAAATTGTACAACAAAATAGCAACAAAAATGAGGCTGTTCTAGGAGGTCGCTACAACCACTCTGTTTCCTTCCCAGACCGTCTGTAAACACTGTTTGGAAACCTTGTAGTTCCCCTTAATGAGCACCCTCTCGTTTTTAAGTGTTTCATCTCTTCTCAGCTCCCTCTCCTTACTCCCCTCACCAAGGAACCTAGTCGACTGTAGACTGTTCTGAAGCAAGCCGCTGACTACATTTGTCTAAATTCAAGAATAGCTGTCGTTCATCTGACCAACTCTAGACAGTATTCAGATCCTCCACAAGTGCGCGCCACCAGGATTTCCTACAAGCTTCACATCATCAGCTAGGATGTAGCAGGGACATGGTTTTAGTGAGATCGGTGATGAACGTTAAAAACAGTAGTGGTCCAGGCACTGGTCCCTGAGATACCCCCATTAACCACCGCGCCTTCTGTAGACCTTTTCCATTCTACCTATATCTGGAGGGTGAAATTCCTCAAGAAGTCCTGCATCCATCTCAGTGGCCATGAAGGAAGACCACAGGTCACTAGTTTGAGGATTAACAATGGATTGTTCGCTGAATCGAGTGCCTTCTACAGGTCCAAAGAGCAAGCCTCAGCTTTTTCTCCCTATCCAACCTCTGTGATCAAACCCAGGGAAGAGGGCAGGTGGGTGAGATAAAACCTACGCCCCTCGAATTCATGTTCATCTTCAGAAGGAAGCGTGATCTCAGTGAGGTGCTTCACAATTCCTTCCTTAGTGATTGTTTCTGGCAGCTTCAGGACAACTAGTGTGAGACATATTGGTCAGTATTGCCCCAAGTCCTGTTGCTTTCCTCTCCTATGGATGGCCACAATACCTTCTCTCCTTCAGTCTTCAGTGCTGATGGCCTTCTAGTGGGTAAAATCGGACAACTGAGTAAATAGCTTCTGCAACACTTCACTGCAAGGTCTCAGTATCCTTGGGTAATCACAGTCTGGCACCAACGCCTTATTCACCTCTAGTTCATCCAATCTATCTTCAACCCATTCCCCTCCTATCTACCTTCCTCCGTCACACATCCTCTTGCGGCCTCTACGCCGGATGGTTCTCTGCTGGATTCACTTCGAACTTCGTCTTGCATCCATTTTTTAAATCGAGATTATCTCTTGCTAGATACCTTGTATTAACAACACCTGATTTGAATCCCAGGATGCTTGTACAAAACTTTTGCTCTACTGTGTGTCTTCTACCCCGCTATTCCACCACAGAGACCCCCCCTTATGCCGACTACGATTTAATGGGGGCACGCTTGTCATTTAGTCGTATAAGATTATCCTCAATTATGGCCCAGACTTTGTTGATACCTTCGGTACCATGAAAATCTATCTCACTCAGTTGTCTGGCATCGGAATTCAGTTGTTGGATATTCGTGCCTCCAAAAGGTCTACTACACCTGACAGGGGAGTTGACGTAGATACAACTAGACCGTAAACCTGTGACCCCTCGATCGCTCTTGCCCAGGGGTGTTCCGACGTTCAAGCCCAAAAAGTCATTAGAGTTCTTTGTTATAACGCATTTTAAAACTGTAGCAGTCTGATCCTTCCCCACCTTGTGGTTTCACTAACATGCTAGCGTAATGTATTTTCATTTATGAGGTGTAACAATGCTTCACCAAACGCATCACTATCAGCATGCATCAATCTCCGGTCTACTTCGGGCGCGCTAAAATCTTACTATAAGTAGTCTCAGTGACCTGCTTGCTTGACTCCCAATAACATTGAGTAACTGCTCATCTCCCTGTTAAGTAAGAGAGAAGCTGTTAGGGAGACGCACGCGACTGCCAACGTTGTTTTGCCGTTTGCTGTGGAACATCTTAATAGTTGAATGGTTCCCACATTCAACTGCCCTTCTTGGTGCTGGCCATAATGCTGCGCCAGTAACAACAGAACACCCACAACTGTTCTACCATTTCGTCTCGGATCAAATATCCCGAAGGTCAAATTCCCCACGGACGTCACCTCGTTACCAGGCCTTAGTAGCCGCAACGATGTATTTCCCCATAAGTTCCTCTGATAGTTTACACCATTTATTTCCTAGACTATTGGACTTGGTGTACAAGACCTTCAGGGACCTTCTTACAACTACACCTTGTTTCATATTCCTTGATTTGAGTGGCAGCCTTTGGTTCAGACATTATACCCGAATACTGTCGTATTTACCGCAGGTTCTGTACTAATTCCTAGCTTCAGGCTGAACGTTCCAAACTCCTTACTTTGGGAAGCTTTTACAATGAAAGAAATCGCCCGGTTGTCTCATCGATCTTTTGTTCCGTGGGTGTCAGCCTTACCCGTGGTCCCAAATCTGTAACACACTGTTGCGCCTCAGCCGACAGTTCAGCACCGCTACCGAGTCATCTGGCGTCACCGTAACTTGACTCCCAGTAGCCCTGCATATCTACCCTGCCGCCGTTAGGAACTTGCCTCGGTGGATGGTGGTAGTGAATTCAGCTAGCATGGGCCCGGGACTCGATGTATTAGCCCTCCACTTACTCAAGCCCGTTGCTCAAACAATAGCCACATGTTCCGGAATATCTAATTGCCTTGGGCGATTAATCAGGTAAAATCTCGTCACTAGTTCCCCGGCTCTACCCTGTTCCATAATGAACTCAGGGTTGTTTCTGGCAGCAATATTTTGCTCCTACCAAAGGCCGATTTCCCCTTATTTCCAGTACCTAAAACAGCCCTGACCAAAAGCCTTTCTTGGTTATGGACCTCGGTTAATCCTCATTTTTTCGCATCCACTTTAAAAAACCTGCTCAAATATCCACACCAGTATCTTGAGTTTTTCCTCCTGTTGTGACCGCAAAAGACGCTTTGCCACTATTTCCCTTATTGCATGAACTTTCTTACAGGTCGCGTTGAACATGGGACCACAGAAGCGTACATTCAGTTGCACGGCTGGCGTGCATTCACACATTTGGTAGCAGTACTTTGTCATTCGTCCTGGTGGCACCTCCCCATAGTGTGTACACACCATTTCAATATTCTCTTCTGATCCATCGTTTACCTGGTGTCGCAGGCTCGCTCTTTTATTTCTGAATATTGCTTGTGAGTAGTATACTACCCGTGGGTATGATGCTGCCCACAACGAAACTGCTAGTTATACAACGCTTTTACTTCTTGGTTACCAGTTACCATTTTTCTCTTATTTTCCCACTCCTTCTGTTGTTTTTGTCCCCATATGATAATGCCACTTTTCGAATTGCATGCACGACAAATTTGTCTTCCGGAGAATCTCAATTTCTATAAGTTCTCAAGCCGTAATATCTCTTAATTGTAAGAACCAGTTCTAGCGCACTGTATCCGTCCTCACTCCTTACTACTGGAATTCTGGTTGTGCGTACCCGAGTTTAATTTGTACCTCATCGCTTCGCCACTTCGGGATTTGTTGTGCTTGATTGTGTTCACGTGGATACTTGGTATTGAACCTTGGAAATTTGGTGGATTTGGCGTGGGAGATTTTTATGTTCTTCCTATTAATTTTTAGTGATTTTGTCGTAATTTAGCATTTCATCAATAAAACAACTCGCTTTCATAGCCGGCCATTTTTGGGTCGAACTTGGTCGGTCGGCAAGATTAGAATTTATAGACGCTCGTAGCTTCACAGACGCGGTTATTATAGATCCAGCCTATCGACGGACATTACTAGTAGACTGGACGCACCTCTGATGATTAATAGATGGTCGAAATTATCGAAATGTATACACACGTATTTCATCAACAACCCCACCTAATTCAGCAGACTTCTTCAAAATTACTGCTGCCTTCGGGCCAACTGCAGAAAATAGAAACATTCCAGCGCAAAAGAGGCGTCGTCTCTGCACGTGCACAATTCCAACTGACGCGAAATATTCCGCAATGTCGGTATCAACAGAATTGCAGAAGAATAAGATTATTTTGTTTATGTTTGCAACGGCAGTTATAAATACGCCCGATATTATTTGTTAGAATACTTCGCCGTACGCCACATATGGAACCAATTAGCTGTCCACAAATAGGATTGTAACAGAAAATTCAGAGGCATGAGTTAAACTTGTTGCCCCCGAGCTTAGAAAATTCGTTCCCACTGCTTATATTCCTTTATTCTCACCAACCTGATGTTTGGTCTCTATAAACCACCCATGAAGATTTTGTTTTACTGAACTAATTCCCCACTTGCCGTCCGCGGCGCGAGTACCAGTTCTCAACCGGGCCCGCTTGCGTGATTTTTCATATTTGACCTTGCTGGTTCCGTTGGGGCATTGTTCGTTCCATTGAACGGGATAATCCTCGTGAACGACTGAGTTTTGCCTATTGTAATTATTGCTGCACTTTCTTCAACAGTAACGTAGAAACACTTGGGTTCAATCGTGTTTCCAATTTGGAAATCCATTCTAGTCAACGCGTTACTTAACGATCAGGCGTAGGTCGTTGCAATACTCAGTATGACGTACTCTGGAGTTTTCGCCGAAGTCGAAAAATTTCGGAACCCCTGGAAACTAAGGAAGATTCCGGGTGTGACGAACAACCCCGCAGTTTCGCGGATGCTACTTGTGTTTCTGGCTCGTATCTTAATCGTAAATCCCCGTGTAATGTGAAGAGTTTACACGTTGGGTCCACGTTGTTACTAACTGACCTTCGGGGACATGAGATCAAAGCAAACGTCACACTAGAGTGCAAGACTGCCGGGCTAGAGTTGAGGTTGAGAAAGTTAGATAGTTGCTTGATTTAGCTGAAAACCAGGGTGACCATGCTGAAGAGGACCTCCAGCTGGGGCATTCAGTTGATCGATATGCACGAGTGAGACAGTGTTTAGAAAGCTATAGCGTAAGGGCAGCTCCAGAAGTTTGACCGGTACAACCCGACGAACATCTAATCCAAAGCAATCCCTGTTTTTTTCTTTTTTTGCCAAAGGCTGGTGGCCTCCATCTGCCCGTGGTTGAGCCGTGCTTCTGTAAAATGCGACAAGGCTGTTTACACGCTGATTGTCCGTCACAACTACGAACCAACTCTGGGATAATGTGGAGACACCGGGAGAAGACGGTCTTTCGAAGAAGAGGTTCCAGCGAGTCCTGTAAAATGAAACAACGGGGAAGCAAGCATGAGCCGAAGGCCCAGTAAGCCATGCACACGACTTACACAAACCAAAACTAAAACGGCGCCGACAACACGGCAACACGCCCTGTTACGAAATTCAAATTCAACTCATGCGCGCCTGCTGGTTTCGGTCGCACATCACACTTCCTTGATGGCGACCTTATAAATTACTGGAAGTTTTCTTGTCAGTTTGAGTGCTGTTTAAAAGGGATGGTAGCGGAAGATGATCAACGGATGTTGTATCTGTTGCACTGTTGCCACGGTCGTGTCAGAAAAACAGTTGAGAAATGCGTTTTGCTACCGACTACTTGATGCCGTCAGCGGGCGCGCGAGACACTGGGCGACTTATCAGGTCTGTTGTACCACACCGCCCATTTCCCTACCACCGGTCAACTGCCATTGGGCAAGACCATACCCAATGCAGCAAAAATGCTCCGCTAATTTTATCGATAAATATGCACAGCTTTAAGAGTATCCTAGCGCAGAATGACTTCCTTTCCTATTTGAACTCCGTAATCAAATCGAGGAAAGTAGTTAGGTCACTCTCAGTTGACGTGCGTTGCGAGTGGACTGGGATCATAGGCCGCGTGTCGGCGTTTGGTCGAGATCCAAGTTTCGAACATCACCGCGAATTTGTTTCACAATACGATCGAAATGCTCGTAGTAGTTTCAGTCAGGTTGCTTGGGACATTGACTACAAAACCACTGAACCAATTTCGGTGTATGGTTCAAGCAAGTTGGGCACACCAAGAGTTATAATAATAATAATAATAATAATGGTATACTTCTCAACGCACCTGTGAGAAAACACGCTCAGATGAGCGTGATCAGTACGCACATTTTAACATGAAACCCATAACCTACACATGATTGTTAGTTGTACAATACACCAATAATGGGAATAAGTTCACAAAACGAACATAATAATACAAGAAACTTCTGGTTCATAAAGAATCATTTGGCCCACTTGCCTCCAAAACGATAGCTCTCAAAATTTTCGATGTTTGATAAAAAATGCTGAGTAGTTACATCAATTTTTGCTTCACTAGGTTAACGTTGGCCTTATGTTCAAG
>LUCH01018308.1:0-16207 GCA_013368495.1 Paragonimus heterotremus
CATTAAACAACCGCACATTTCTTGTTTACGTCTTCGGAAGATTGAAACAAAGAAATCTCTAGGGAACAGACTTTCAAGGTTTTAGATTCTGCAACATATCACAATTTTTCAACAACTTTTATGGCTATGAATTATTTTTTAACCAAAAAATGACGGAGATATTCACGTTCTGCCGATTACACGCAGCGGATGTTCCTCCGGATGATTGAAGCCGCGTATCACATGAAGCCTTCGTCATTTGATATCAGCATCTGATATCTGCAAGAAATCTGTGTACACATATATGAAGGGACTTACTTTCTTCAATCATATCAACAGGGTGATCGTTTCAGGTGATATTTATTCTCACTTCCTTCGGCCCGTGAACAACCTGTGCACTGTCGGCGGACTGGTTCAAGTCGACATCCGTTGTCGGTGGTGTGCGAGACTTGCTTGCCATAATCATCGGGTAAGTGCAAACAGCGGCTGAAGTGGAGAGAACTGACAAAAATAAGGAGTCGAAACATGCACTTACCAGGCGACTGAGGTTGAAGCTGATTGCCACAGAATGAACACTCATTTATGTCCGCCAGTTGGATGCATTTAGAGTTAAAAATAAGCTGATCAGCATCACAGCAATGGCTTTCCATCTGTTCGGGATCACCGCGGTGTCCACATGGCAATCTTGTTTTAGGCCTTTTCACCAACCTCTGCTATACACCGTTTGCAGCTGAGCCCGTGGGGAAGTCGTATAAAGGTGGGCCAATCTTTGCACGCTTCCATATGCTGCTGGTAAAAGTAAAGCTGCGGAACTACCAACCGTCGAATTGGCAAGTTGTACCCAGCCGGCCACCGCTCATAAATGGGGATGTGACCTTTGTACACGGAAGTGAAAACTATAAAAGGCCTTAACATATGGGTATAAATGTCTCCGCAGCACCGACAGAATGTGTATGCATGGAAGTCACATTGAACGGTAAAAAGTAAATTCACATGTGCCCTCTACGCTATCCACGATGAAAGCTTCACCATCTTGTTGCACACGAAGCTGTAATGTTCAAGGTGACTACTAGATAACCGCTAACATTTCACTTAGATGTTGTTTCGAAAGGGTGTTGTGGAGTCCTCCCCTTCAAACATTTTTGGACAAGGTCACTTGCGAATGTGGTCATTCTGTGATGAGGGTTCCTTACGTACCAGTCAACATAGACAACCTCACGACGGTCACATAACAGGTCGCTTGCATTTCGTACACTCCTAACAGCCACCCACTGTGGATCCATATTTTCTGAATGGCGACGGCTGGGAAGTCTCTTGAGTGTGTCGTCTTCTTCAACCGTCCTTTTGCGTTCTCCAACTTTATTATTCGTTCGATTGCCAAAGTGAGCAACATCGCTTTGTGCATGGATAACCCAATTCGGCTTGATGTACAGCCAATTACACAACAGATAATTCAGAAACTTCCTATCCGTTCGGCCGATGATGTACAGATCACGTTCAAACCTACGGTAAACACTGTAGGAGTACAACTTAATCTTTCTCATTTTCGGCCGTGGCCGTTCGGTGGAAGATGAAACGACTGTGAAAACAGTTTGAACTTTGACAAACCTGACGGAGGAATTTTATCCACTTATATGCTTACGTACGGCATTACGCATATGAAAGTAACACAACAGGATGTCGTAGCCGAACACAACGTGTTGCCATTACTTGCGAAGCCACCTTATCCATGACAAACCTCCTCACCCCAATAAGTTCCCCCACCGTTTCTTGAAAATTTTCGGAATGTCTACGTGGTGAAACACACTTCTTACTGCGAAGGTACCCGTATAGCACAGGTCGGCTGTGTCCCATACTGTCTGTTACGACGAAATGATATAACTTCCATCTTCAAAAGTATGAGAAATATATAATGACATACTTGCGCTTGTTTATCCCTTGGGTGGCCTCCACATTCACAACATGTTGGGAGCTTCGGGAAGCTCGACCTGCGTTCGCTGGGCAAGGCAGATACGCATATATCTGTTGCCGTTATCCTGCACAGTGCGTACCTCACCTACAGCAATAATCACCGACAGCACTTCATCGTAGGATGGAAATCATATAGCAGACAATTGATAGGGTGGTTGTGCTCCTACTTGAAAGAGCTCACTGCCAGACAGGAATTCTTTTGGGCCACGTGAAGTCGAGATCTGCAACATGCGTCTCGAAAACTGATCTGTAATGAATAACAACAGTTGACCCACTAGACACGTCGCACACCCCTGCGTACACTCCTACGCCTTTTGAATTTCGTACAACGACAATAAATCTGCAAGGTTATCTGGAGATCCTATCAACTTACCTTACCGTACTTCAAAGCAGTTTCCGACCCACGGCTAGTCCCACGAACGTAACTAACGCCCGCCTCGTCCATGTATTCCTGAAGACACTCCTGAAACTGTGAGAGAGTGCGAAATTCTCAATCTTCAAACATTGCCTTGAAAGTCGCAATATACTCCATTTCCTACGGATAAAAAATAAACAACTAGAAATGAAATAACAAACAAATGACAAGCATGAAAAAATCCATTGAAAACGACCCTGTCATTCTTGTATTAACACTGCCACATGCAGTCGGCCACAACAGCAGCAGCCATAACGATTTTCGAAAAACAATAGCCCTCAGGTGGTTTTCAGCTAATGGTCAGTTAAAACAAATGTATGTGAGTCCATGAAGCAGATTTTAATGGCTTCAATTTCTGAACCCGATACCAAGCCACTGGAAAGATTTTTTCTAAGAAAATTATTTTCCGGAACACGACAGCCCAGAAACTCAAGGTCTACGGCTAATGTAGTGGCCTTATCAGTCAAATGATAAAAATAACCAAAATATGATAGTATCAAAGAGGAGTGGTGACGGTTATGGATAGGCCCAAAGATAGACGTGCAAATTAAACAGGAGATATATCGGTAAAATATGAACGACTCACTGATAAGTCAAAGTCCGTTAGTTTGAACAGTCCACTGCCAGATAGGAGGACAGCGCCAGAGATGAGATTCGCTGAACGACCGATAGATTAATTCCGATGACAGATAAATGAGAAAATTTTGCCGCGTTAGTTGGTTGATTCAGTTAACTTCAAACTCTCCAAAAATCTGTTTCTTGGCGGTACTGAATGCAGAGAGGAAACAAGGCTCGCGAACTGAGAAGTGTGAGTGAGTTGTATTTACTGACTTTATTAGTTCGATTAAGTTGGTTTAAATGTTGGCTGTACGTGAGAAGTTGAGGTAACTGAAACGTGTAAATAATAATCAGAAATACGAAAGAGAAAATGGTGTTCAAAACGTTACACCAGCATTCATGTTGAGAAGAACGTTCAACAACATAGAAAGAGTTCCCGGTTGTATAGCAGAAGAGGAAGAAACAGGAATGGGAGCACGGGATATTTATGCGATCGTATGAGACAGAGGGTTTAAGTTTTTTAGTTTTCCAAACAGTTTTAGCGTGCCTACCTTCCGCCTGGCGGTCGGTGATCAAAGCATTTAGTATGAAGTAAAAGCGTATAAAGAAGACTGGGTTACTGCAAACGGACGTGTGCCTATCAACACTCACATATGTTGACACTGGATGTTTTCAGGTTCAAGTGAAAGTTATAAACATAACAGTGTATAAGGTTAATCCTGCTCTAATAGTGATACTAATAGCTTCCGTCACATCAAATTAGTACGGGACGCAACATCACGCGATAGAAAGGGTTCCCATTAAGATTTTATCATGTTCATTTTTAGAGATTGCATCAACGTGCAGACAGAGTTTGAAAGCAAACACGACGTTTGTCATTGTCCAGAAAGTTCCCAAGCCTCGTTTAAATTGATGTATATTCCTGCTTGCTCTAATTTCATACGGAAATTTGTACAAAATGGAGGAATATTTCACTACGAAAGAAGTTGGACACATTGTTTTGAGATGTAAAAGCCGCCAAAGTAAATTCCTCGTTTCTGAGGTTGTGCTTTGAGCTACGTTGCAGGGGGATCACAAAATTAACGATGAACTTATTGCCATAAGCTAGATTATACCTGAGTGTGGGGTTCAGCTGGAATCGCCGTAGCTATGGGGGATCGAATACAATCGTTTGGCAGCGTTCCGTTTAGCTCAGTAAAGATGGATAGCTCAGTAAATGTTTCGTGAAGGCGTGTTGGAGACTTTCCAGATCTAGCCTATCAGACTTGCGCAGATGACTATAAGTGAGCTTGCAGCACTCAAATTGGGATCGTGTACACAGTTTATAAATGTGTGGCCGGGAGCCAAGAAAAAAGATTGAGCGCTCAACGTAACCCACCACTCGTCTAGTTTTAGCCACTAGAAGAGATGCTGCTGTGTACATGCTAAGGCCATCTGTATGCTCTACAGCCGTACTAAGAAGCTGTAATTTGGTTGATCTCATCTTCAGTAAGCAATGGCTCATTCGTCCACGCACATAAGAATGACCACCGCCTTTAAGTGGGACGATGTTTTTCACACTTCTACTGAGTCAGGGGTTTTTCTACTTAGGTTACATTCTGTAAAGTTTAGTGCTGACTGCACCATGATAAGAATAAAACACCGGCGCCGCGAGCACGATACAACAGATGTTATGTGGATTTCAGTGAGTTTGAGTAACGTATATCCAGGTCGCGCACTGAGTTGGCAGTTGCTATAATATTGTGATGAGGACGAGCGATCGCCCCGTACTACTCACACCACCACTATTCAATAGCGGGGTGACAACGTAGCCGCGGAACAAACAGGGGAGAAACATCACACTAACACGACAGTGCAGTATGCCATGGAATAGTTCGTGATACACAAAGAAGCTGAGTATTAGCGTCTGTAAAAGCCGGGACAGCAAATTCCAGAAGTTGTTCACCACGCATCAAAACCCATATGGTTATTGTGAGTATATTCAGCATGAAATCTCCACTGAAACAGAGCAGTTTCGACCATTCGGCCCAAGAAGAACTCCGGTTCACCTGCAGCTGCAAGCCGAACAACCAGCGAGGGACATGCTCAGGAAGGAAGCCATCAAGGAGGTCGATAGCCCGTTTAATTCTCCTGTTCTTTTGGCGAAGAGGCTTAATGATAAATTTCGATTTTGCGTCGACTTCAGAAGACTCAATGAGATTACAGTTGATGAAGTGGTGGCAGTCCCTGCCGTGGCATACATTTTTGGCAAGCTACAGAACGCCAATATATTTACAGTGTTAGACCTGCTGTCTGGATATTCGCAGGTTCCTATCAAGCAGTCGGACCAAGATAAGACTGCATTTACAGTGGGAGAAAAGCAATACAGCTTCAAACGTGTGCAGTCCGGACTGTCAAGCGCCACTTTCACTTCCAGAAGACTGATGTCGACGGTGCTGGAGGGACTGAATAATATCGTTGTCTATGGAGACGAGATCGCCATCTACAGCGCGAATAAGACGGAACATATCGGACACGCCTCAGGTGTGTTGCAGAAGATTGAACAAGCCGGCCAACAGTTCAACAGTTCAAAGTCTCGACCGGCGAACCGGACAATAGTACTACCCAGTCACATGATCGGCCAAGGAGAGGTCCAACCAGTTCCCGAAAAACTGCTGACGATCAGGGTTATTCCGGTGCCAACCTCGAAATAGACTTTGCGACAGTTTCCCGGTCGCATCGAGTTGTACAGCCGCTTTACCAAAAACTTCAATGAACTCGTGAGTTCATTGCACGAAATTCTGAAGAAGAACTGTTTGTTTCACTGGACAGATCGGGCCAATCAAGCGTTCGTCGAGATCCAACAATTGATGAAGGAGGGACAAACGACACTGAAATTGCCAGCGACTGGGCAGAGCTTCGTTGTCCTCACGGATGCCAGCGATGTGGGAATCGGTACTGTACTGAAGCAGGAGGATGGTATTGTGGATTATGCCACTCGAGTACTAATATCTGCTGAACGAAACCACCTAACGACAGAAAAGAAATGTTTGGCGATCGTATGGGCACTGGAAAAATGGAGGCCGCCATTACCCGACCGACGTTTCCACGTGGAGACTGACCACAAGCCGCTGGAGTGAGTCAAATCGGCGAAGAACTCCCGACGATAGCTGGCTCGTTGGGCCTTGGGATTGCAGGAGTACGACTTCACAATTCGCTATGTAGCTGGATGAGAGAATTATGTTCCCGATCACGACTGGACATTTCGCAAGATGGATCGAAGCGGCCGCTAGACCCGATCAGTGTGAAAGCACGGTATGCAGGGCTGTGATGATGCACACCGTTGCAGATCACGGAATACTGCAGCGTATATTGACTGATCAAGGTCCCTGCTTTGAAAGCGAAGGCTTTCGGAACTGCTTGGAGCGTTCAGGAATCAGGGAAATTTGCACAACGCCATACCATCCTCAAAAAATGGATTGACGGAACGAAACAATAGCGCAATCAAACGGTGGTTTGCGCCGAAAGGAGGAAGCTGGGAAGAAACGCTACCCTTGATTATGTTGGCCACCGCTGTTCACCACGCGGGACGACGAAGAAATCGCCGTTCGAGCTCATGTACTGGCGCGTGCCACGTCTGCCAGTCGATCAGGAGATTGGTGTGTGGGGAGACCTATATGAATTGGCAGAAGTTCGGAGACTGGCCAACCAAGACTTGACAAACGCATTAGAAAATTGCAAGGAGCAGTCGACAGCAAGGTTATCGCGTCCAAATGGTGCGCTTGAACTTGGTTCTGAAGTTAAATATAAGGACCGGCACAGTCCGGGTGCAACAGGACCAGGATCCAAGACGTTCCTTGGAAAGTGGAGAGGACCTTATGTGGAAGTGGGCCGCGTGGTCCAGCCCATCTGAGTAAGAATGAGCAGAACGAACATCGAGTAGACGGAAGTCAGCCTTATAAATGGTACTGCGCCCTGAGCAGAAGATAATGCACACCAGGAGCGTCGACGTCCCCGTGGCCAGTACGCAGATCGTTGAGAGAGTGAAGGGAACATGAACAGTTGTTGCTGCACTCGGAACAATCTTCGCGGAGGGAGGAGTGTGATGAGAACGAGCGATCGCCCCGCGCTACTCACACCACCACTATTTAGTGGTGAGGCGACAAAGTAGCCGCAAAACAAACACGGGAAGAAACGTTATGCCAACATGGCAATGCAGTATGCCATGGAATAATTCTGGCTACGCAACGAAGCTGAGCATAAGCCTCTGCGACGGCCAGAACCTTCTAGGACGATTGCCATGTGGAGATGAGTGTTTTCGTTTCTCCTCTTGTCTGAACACTTAACCCGCGTTGGTTCCCTAAATAAACAACTTTGCGCTATCCATATTTTTGGCTCACAACACAATGACCATCCAGCTTTATAATGTCCTCTACCATATGACAACCACCTACAACGATGGTGGGCCTGTTGGCCAAAAATTTCGTCGGCCAAGCTCGAAACAATGAGTCTAGTGACATGAAGCTTTCCTGTATATTTTCCAGACAACAAATGGGATCATAAAGACTGAAAATCACCCAAAATTAATCGCTGCCGTCGCATTCCCACAGTCTTTCCAGTCGGCCCTTTTTGCCAGCGCTGATCAAATTGCTCGATAGCCTACAGAGGAGACAGAGTAAGAGTCTCACAAGCGAAAGTGATTAAACGTTCACGTACGATAATTTGGTCGACTGGAAAGTCCATGGGAATGCGACAGCTGTGATCAATTATGGAAGATGTTCAATATGTATGAAAACCAAAATCCCTTACTACTCGTCAGTGATAATCGAGACTGCCATGAGAAAAAGTGTAGACAGGTTTGACGTTATCAAGTGATAGGAATAATTTGTCATGCTTGATAACTTCACACATATCGTTTTTATACATAAAAAACAGCAACGGTCCCAGGAAGCTTTATTGAAGCACTCCACTAGTGACTGGTCTAGGCTTTAAGCTGTTATCTTCAATTTTCACTGTTTGCATGCTCTCCGCAAGGTATGAGGCAAACCAGCTGAGCAATGGGTCACGTACACCGAAAGATGACACTTTGATCAGAAGACACTTATGCGGCAAGCGATTAAAAGCCTTTTGCATATTCAAAAGTATAGCAATAGTTACATTCCTTGAATCAGCAGATATTGTAACACGGTCAAGAAATTCCAACTGGCACGTGATGCACAAGCGTTTGCCGAGGAACCAATGCTGGGAGTGGTTTATAAGATTTTGTGATAATAAGAACTCAACCATGCGATATTTTGTTATCCTTCCCAACACTCTAGAACAAACTGAAGTATGGTTAATTGAACGATAATTGATTATGTCGTGTCGCGAGCCACTTTTATAGCGGGACTTAGTCATAGAATTTTTTCAATGGACAGCCGAAGAGCCTAATGTTAAAGAAAGTAAATAAACGTTGAGAAAAAGTATAGGAATGCATTCTCGTCCGTGTTTGAGAACAACAGGGTGAATCCCATCAAGACCAGGGAGATAAGAAGGTTTGATAGTGGTCAAATGAGGACGTATGTCCATTGCACCAACAAAAACATGGCTTAGGAACGTACTTGTACTTTGGGAGAGAGGTGTAGGCAATCTACTTCCTTCGGTGTTGATGGAAGCGACAAACTAGAAATTGAAGACCTCTCAGACTGTAACAGGATCGCCTACGAGAGTTTTGTCCTGTAGGTTCACTACTGACATAATAGGGTCTCTTATATACTGTACAGCATACAGCTCCATTGAAAATGGGGCCAAAGGGGACCTTGTATATAAACCAGTTTTTTCCGATAAATACGTGACATTATCCGATGCTTTACACATCCCGGAGTATCTCTACTGTTGTTGTTGGCGCTAACGCCTATATGTCGATATGTGAGGAATTTTCGACAATGGTTCGTTTCGCGGGATTCGGCTTGAGAGTCGTTCAAAATGCCAAACGGTAATTTTGGCAAGAATCCTGGTATTTTAAATATTTTTCCAAATTTTAAAATAGGAATTTCAGACATAGTGCGTACAGTACATCAGTTGTAAATAAGCATCGTTAATGGAAAAAATGGAATCTAGCAAATAAGTTCCGGGAGTATTGGCTTGGGGCTCAAACAAATTTCCATCATTTTGGTGAAAATAACCCGATATTAACGTTTGCCCACTTTTCAAGCTTTATAAATCAGATCATTGCATTTTTTGTGATGAAATACGTCATCATATATCCTGAGAGAGCTTTATTTTGCAGCGTTTTAAAGATATGCTCGAAATGGGGATATACGACCATACAGTGACGGCTTTACCTTTCAACAAGAACACCACCACATTTGAAAGTGAAACGTGTGATAACATTTCCAGCTTCCTGGTCCATACGATATTTATACTATCCCTCTGTTAGCAAGATTTAGGTTAGATACTGGTCGATGGAACGTTGCCCTTAAAAACGGGTGGAAATGAAGCTATTTATTGTGCGTCGCACTAAGTCGTTTACCCAGTCATGGGTTAATCAGACGCGAAATTTAAAAAGGCTGTTGAGAAGAGAAACCGAATGTTCATTACTCTAAATATACAAAGGGTCTCTTATAACGCTAGATATTGCACCGACATGTAAGTTGGCTAGCGATGCTGGAGGCCGGCCACTGACGAGCGATTAAACCAGAACTGTGCGACATAAGTGTGCGTTCCGGTTCGCACTACAGTCAAATGGCATGCAGACAAACAATCGGACAACATGCATCATGCGAAGTTTCGTAATAGCCTGGGTACGATACGCAACTATTAGTTTCGGAACTATTTTACACATCATACCGCAGGCAGGCCAATGAAATCTCCAGGTCGCTACACAGCTCCCCCCTAGAAGGGCACTGTGACAACAACCCTTCGATCCTGATGAGGATAACTGGGGCCAGTCACCCATGGCCTGATCTCGTTCAAGCCTACCAGCTGACATCCAATCAGCCTGCGATTGGTACGACAATCCTTAGACGCCGCTGGTGGAGGAGCACTAAAGCCCACAGTTCCTAGTGAGCTTCCACTCGTGTATCTTCCCTTAAAGATGCCGAACCAACCGCGAAAATAAAAGTATTCGAGTTGGGGCGTCCAGTGAACGTTCGCGAACGACTTTGAGTACGAAATCGGAAATGGTTGCGATCGGTGGCGCCACATGTATCATGCCATCATCGGACAAAATTGGCTGGATATCGATAAAAAAAAATGACGAATTCAACAAATTACGCAACAGTAAACGGACGTTTGAATAAATGGCATGAACAAAACGCACCCACAGTTTTGTCGTTTTTTAAAAGTTTTTGCCGTTTTTTCATTTCTGCGATTGTTGGTGCATACAATTCTGTCGTTCTACCGAAAATTTCGATCAGTTTACTTTGCGTCGAAAACGAGTAGTGATCGATTACGAGGGCGTATGTGTCGGGGGGTTCCAGGATCGGTTGTTGGAGCTGTAAAGATCCACCGTTAGTCCCTTCAAGTCAGCGAATTTGTTATTCTCTGTTGACACCGTCGAAAGGATCGTTGGTGCACTCAAGGGTGGTGCAATAAAATGGAGTTATCCGATCGTTGAGACCCAGTTCAACATCATTGGAAATCGTCGCACACTCTTCGGATGCGTCCTAGACCACGCGCATAGAGGCAGGATCTCACCCGTTAACAGATCTTGATACGCCCATCCTAGAGGCGCCTTGTCCCCCTAGTTTACATCAGTTCAAACGAGGTTTAGACATGATAAGGTCCTGACCTTGGATGATTTGTTTTGCTATCGTTTCACTATGGAATTTGAATAAAAGCGGACAGCGGATATTTCGTATTTCCTTAAGAAGACATTAAGCTTTTTGATGATGGATCTATATAAGTAGATCTGGACAGTGCCTTTTCAACACATTCCAAGTGCAGCTCACTTGGCACTTTGAATACGATACGCAGAAACGCAAGTGCTGTTGGTTTTCCATGATCCGCTGTTGTCGACAGTTGATGTATCAACCGATCTGCCCTTCAGACATCAAGCGGACACTGACTGAACACACTGAGGTTCCCATAACATGAATTCTCAGACCTATCCTCTTAGCCATTCTCCGAATAACCACATACCGCCCAGCTCCTCTCACCCAGCTAGATGTCTTCCCACTATGAACGTCTGTGCCGACAGGTTGTCTACATTTCGCAATATTTAACTTCCCAATCAAGAGTACGCCGTTGGACGTTTAGGTCTAGTTAGATAGAAGGTTCCATAGCTCATATTGTCATTTTCACGTCATCAATGAAAAGACAAAAGAACTGCTGGTCCTCCTTATTGAACGTTTGCGTACGTGAGAACAAACATGTAACCTAGAATTAACCACGCGAGAGGCCACAGATGGCTTGAGTAAGTGCGGGTTGAAACGGCCCATTTGCACATAGGAACAATCAGTCAGTAAGAGAGCTTCCATAAAATTTGAATGACTTAAGATTCAATAGCGGGAATTATGAATTACTGAGTTAAGTGTCACCGGAGAATATGAACAGCGGACTTCACCGTAGCAAATGTTGTGCGGATATACACTGATAACATCCGATTCGGCTAGACCTCGCTGCACTTCCTAGACCATCACCTGGCGGCGTACTGGATAAAAACGCATGACCCCCAGCCCGGGGTAATTTTGTCCTGTATGCCTCCTCGCCAGTATTATCAAGCTCTATCTCTTCAGCGAACCATTGAGTTACTTTCATCGGCCCAACTTCAAGTGCGCTTTGCTTCTGCAACCTCTGACTGATGCACTTCTAGGCACTAAACCCACGTTCTAAATAACCCCAAATCTTTCGTATCCTTAACCGCCGTAAACGGTCACCCTCTCCCGCTATCATATTGTCTCGTCCGCAGCACGATGTGCCGATCAGCATCGCCATGGATGCATCAAACATAACAGCGGACGCTGGGCTTCAGCAAGTGATTCTTGAAGCATGGAATCCAACTGCCTTTTTCCCACATGGTTAATCATTTTTCGGAATGACAATTCATCCACCGATATCTATCCGGAATATCGGCACGGAACCAGAATGAACACTTGATGCAGACAAATAATTAACACATAAACGTGGTAGTATAGCACTGACGCTTAACTACTTTGGTACGCAGTATGAAACAATGCAAACAATGTGCCAGAAAGTTAAAGCTTCATGTATATCTTGCAAACCACGCAAAGTTGAGCTTTCCGGTAGGATAGAACTACATACCGTTCCATGGAAACTCAAATGGGAGCAGTTCCACACAGCAAAATTAATAACGAAAGGCGGGACGAAAATAAACCATAGTTTTTCCATAACGGAGGTGATAATATGAGCAATTTCTAAGTATAACCGCCTTTTACCACCACAGCAGGAATTTCCCATCCAACACTCCATATATCTGCCGTAAACGATTAATAATAATAATATATATTTCTCACCGCATTTGTGAGAAGCACGCTCGGGGGTGCGCGATCATGACAGATATTTACATGCGGTACAAAGCAACACATATAACAATACAAACATGAAACCTGATGACAACTGAAAACGTAATTAGGGGGAAAATAGTCACAGGTCATAATGTTCTATTTACACATGAGAAAAAAAGATAGTTCGTCTGTTCCACAGGTTTATCTGTTACAAGGTTAAGTAAAGACAACGGTTCAAATATTTCAAGGTCACCTTGGGGAATACGTGCAAATGTATCTTCGAAGGATTTCGCCGTTATTTGACGAAAATTCGAGCGCAAAGTGTTGAAATAATTCAGTTTGGACGAGGGAGGACGGGAAATTCCAAAATCCATCGAAGAATTGGGCAGACTTCAGCGCGGGACCGCGGTGACCGCTGGAAAGCGTGGAAAAGTTGAAATTCTCACTAATCGCTCGGCCAATATAAAGTTATGGGTTCCCATTCATCGCGAAAATTTTCTTTGCGTTATGGATGTCCGTGGGAATGAAAAAGAGCGCAATTTCACGAGTTGAATGGGAGAATGTGAATTAATCACATGTAATATGATGATTAATGTAATCGTTATAGTTTTTGACAAAAACTTTACGCACTATGAATATTTTTGTGTTTTTCCAATAAACTATATAACATTTGCAAATAATTGTTGTGGTATTCTGCGATAATTGGGTAACTATAAGCTAGAGATAGCCCGAATGAATTTCTCGTCACTCAACGAAGTCATTCGGATATCGCCGCAGATTACAAGTGGTCACACATTTTGAACTTTCCGCACATGAAAACGTTTATTTATAATGTGCCCTAACAATCGCCATCTGAATGGAAATAGGATTCAGAACTCACGCCCAGCACACACAACTTTCGTCACTCTCTATGCCAAATAATAGCGGAGTTACCTTTTCTCAGAGGTGAACTTGATGATTGCCACAAGCACGACGTGGAGAAGGATATCGAAAGATGTTGGACTGTGTAGCTGTGCCACGGGAGTCGAACGGTGACTACGATAAAATAGCTGTTAGGAAATCCAATTTCGTTTAAGACCGCCTTGGCAATTATCCGTCTCGATGGATTCGGCTTGAAGGTCGTTCAAAAGGCAAAACGGTCCTAAATATTTTTGGAAAATTTAAAATCAGAATTTCAGACATAGTACGTACAATAATTGTAAATAAGCAACGTTAGTCGGAAAACTAGAATACATTGAATAAATGCCAAAAGTTCCGGTTTGATGATGGAAAGTTTTCTGCCATCTTCGTGAAAACAACCCTCTATTGTGGTTTACTCGTTTTTTCAAGTCTTATAAATGCGACCATTGTAATTTTCATGATAAAATACGTCATCGCATAGCCCGAGAGTGTTTCATTTTGGGGCGTTATGAAGACATAGTGGGAATGGAAATATAAGACCATACAATGTTGGTATTGCACTTCCACAAGAACACTAACACAGTTGATATTGAAACATATATGACAGCTTTTCCAGCTTCCTTGTCTGTATGATATTTATACTATTTCTCCTTGTTTGCGAGATTTCAGATAGATACTGGCCGATGAAATGTTGCTTATAAAAATAGTTGGAAATGACGCTATCACATGGTTGCTTCCGTTTTCGATGTATGTGGAACTTCGTAAGAAAAGGGTATCATGTCCCACTCCATCACCGAGAATCGTCAGAGGTGAATTTCATTCACTCTACTGCATTGTTTCAAACTAGGTTGAGGCCGCGTGGCGTTCATGCGGAACAGTATATGGAAACAGATGAACTCCAGCCGCCTGCTGATCGCCGGGAGGTATAACTCTCAACCAGTCACACAATGATGTTCAGAACGCCAAGTATCTACCGCGGTGCAAAAAATATTCCGATCAATATGACAACCAACGGAACCGAACGTGATGATTACCATGTTCCCCAAACGCTTCGAATACAGGTTTTTCATCACTTCCCATATGTGTTTGTTCCCCAAATTGTTGATGGCAAAATTGGTTTGGAAGTAACAGCCACTGGTGTGAACACATACGGCATACTCAGACGCTGATCATAACACAAGTTATTCGGATGGTGCGGATACTTGTGTGAACGCGAAGTTCCGATATTGGTGAAAATTTTGTCCAACAGTCTTTAGCAACGTAATTCTCATCTAGACATTTATTCCACAAGTCATGGCTGCAATCGCACAAGTTTTGCTGTGAACAATCAGCGCAGGGCACGAAGCACAGTATAAAACACGATAATTGCTCACAACACAACCAGAGGTCCGTGACAAATTTGGGAAAACGGAGATCAACATGAACCATATACTTCCGGGCGACGCTACGCAAAGCCTGGACCCAGATAGTGTCCGCATCATGCTTAATTGAAGATGGATGGTGAGACAACCATGGATCACAAGGATTGATGATTGGTGGTCTGTAAGTTGGAAATTACCACAGTAGAACATGGCAGAACATAAGGATATGCTTCTGATGTTGTTGACAATATCGATCAACAGTAGCGAGAAACAGCATTCTGGATGTGACGTCCACAGGATAAATTGTGATTGCAGTGGTACGGGTGAGCCAAAAAAGTTGTTAGCAGATCGGTTGCCTCCCACCTATGCTGCAGTTATATTCACTTTCCGTGATACTGCTGGTTGGCTACACGTTCTTCTATTTATCATCCTGTGCCTGTTTAACTTCCAGGTAACCTCGTTTTACTGTAGATGTTCCAGGATTGTCTGAACACGCACTGTCATCGTGTATTTGGATGTGAGTCGTCTGGGCTAATGAGTCTCCGGGCTCAGCATAGAGTGCATATATTTTGCGTCATTTCTCATCTATTGCTTAGAAGACATTCTCGTTTGTCAAGAGGCACTTTAGGCCATTGTCTCGATTTACTCGGCAGCTATTTGACTCGTACGCACAGGAGGTTTTGTAACGCAAGCGGAACCCCCTAAAATTGTGTGGGACGACTAGTGTCTTTTTTCTCGCATACGAACTGCCACTACCGTTAAGTTTTATCATCAGTCGTTATCAGTAGGTTTTTCAATTTATTGCCTGTCCATATTCACCCTTCGGATCCCCACCTCAAAGTTTCCCAGAGTTAACGAATTGTGTGAAAAAAATATTGAAGATCCGTCCGAGTAGGCCGGTTGCAATATATATACATTACACTTCCGGTCTATCGCCAATGTAGAAAGCATGCTGTTCGCCAAGTGCCACCTAACAGTCAAACCCGGAAAGGGAACTACCGCGAACCAAATAGTCAAACTGTTCTCCACCTCACATCACGCATGAGAGTTGTATACTGCGCAATATACTTGGATTCGTTACCAAACGTTGTTGATTCTAATCTACCCAGAGAATGTAATCGCTAGCTTAGTCCCGCTAACCTGGCCGGTAAACAGTGTGTGAGTAAGCAATGTCCGTTTACACCAGTGACCACTTCAACCTGATTCACTTTTGCAATGAACTGCGTCTCAGCATGCACGATATGTTCAAAACCGTAACCGGTCCACCCGAATGACTTAGCCTCTGAACAACGTCTCAGACTACAGGTAGCGTTCGCACTGGTGGATGCTTCAACTTGATTCACTTAATTAGTGAAGAACGTCTGTGTATACAGTAGATTTTCACACTAGCAGATGCTTCAACCCCATTCCACTAAGCTATGAATGACGCCCGCGCATGCAATATCGTTCATAAAAGTGGCTGCCCGCCCGATTGACTTGTGTTATGATCAGCGTCTGAGTATACCGTATGTGTTCACACCAGTGGCTGTTACTTCCAAACCAATTTTGCCATCAACAATTTGGGGAACAAACACATATGGGAAGTGATGAAAAACCTG
>LUCH01018309.1:0-15810 GCA_013368495.1 Paragonimus heterotremus
CGTTGGTGACGCTCAGGCGTGCTTGTGTCCTGTGTTATGAGCTCGGAAGAGTCGAAAAGTTGACATTCAGAGAAAGCTGAGATTTTTCCCGGGTTGTAACGCCTCAGAACTTGGGATCGTTAAAGTTTTCTGCTGCACTTTGACAAATTTTCTGCGATTCTTGCAGGTTTGTTCTGCTGAAGCATATCTGATAGGGATTAACGTGGACCGAAGCCTTCGTCTAAGTGTGGTCGTGATCAGGTCACCCCACGTTTGTTTGCAGAATCAGCTGATTAACTCTTTGCTGGTAGGTCCTGCTACCCTGGAGAACAACCGCAAAACTAAGTAGTTACCGCTTATCATGATCATTTCTGGGTGACCGATTTGTAGTGGTACATTTCTCAATGCAACCATGAGAAACCTGCCCAAGTAATCGCGACCAGTGTATTCACTGTAAGGTGGTACACACAACTACACACCGTGGGCATAAGTAATAACGATATAACACCAACTGTTTGAATGAAGCAACAAAAGAGTCATATAAAGACATAAAGCTTCCAGTTTATGGAAGTATTCCAGACTGGTGGTTGTAAAGGATAGCTCTCACGATCTTCAAGATTCGATAAAAAAACTGAGTGGTTGCATAAGTTTATACTTCACAAGGGGATCCCTGACCTGCTTTTCAAGGTCAGGCCAGAAGGAGGTGATTTAAGGGTGGACAAAAGAAAAGCCGATTAAACTCTCCATAACTTTATGTAAATAGCCTCGGAAAATGTGTAGAAAATTTCAACGGGATGAGGGGAGACAGGAAACCACCGGGATTTATTAGAAAAAATGAGCGGGCATCTGGATGAAACATTGTCAGTTGCCGTAAATCAATGGAGTTCCGCAAATTTTGCAAATTGTCCAACCAGTGCGGAATTTTGGGCGGCCGAACGTTGTGGAATATCTTCTCGCGTTATGTATATCTGTAAAGTCAGGAATGAAAAGCAGGATTACGGGATCAATGACAGAATGTGGACTGGTCATGTGTACTGTGATACGCAAATTTCTGGCGTGATCTTTCACGAAGAATTAACCACTTTGTGTTAGTTAATAGAATATACAGCGTTATCATATAACGCAAAAACAGGCCTACTGACATCTTTTCCTAGTATAAGAGTACTGCAGAATTTCCATATAGATTTGTTTCATAAGATGATCACATCACGACTGACTTAAGTCACAAGCTACTGTCTGCCCCAACTCGTGCAGATCCTGCGCCTGACCAACGGCTGCTACTCACAATTAGGGGTGTCGTCCAGCTTATTCACAACCGTGACTTACCAAAATGTTCTTTCTCACGTGTAAACTATCAGTTCACCTGCAGTTGCAGCGACGTCTGTGTGGGCAGAACAGACCGGTGCCTATGACAAAGAAGGCCCGAACCCATGTTTAAGTGGTTGGTGCGTGCCATGACGCAACAGGCAATTGCAACAGAACAGCGAAGACGAAATTCGACCCCACCCACTTAAAAGCAAATCATGAAAAGAGGTAACCATGTTGACCCTGCTAACTCGTTCCAAGTGTTGTTAAGTAATCGAAACCCGAAGTCGCTTGCCTTTTCCGAGGCAACGTTAATCAGTACTCGTCGTCCGGTCCTGTGTGTGTGCATGAACTGTTGACTCACGCATTTTGTCTGCCCTGGAACTGACGAAAGTCTTTGTCTCATGTAAACCCAATTGTTGATTGTTTCCAGTGTTGTTGCTATCCGCATGTCCTATATATTCTAATGTTTTACGTTTGTGACCGACGAGAATAGACGAAATGTTAACATTCCACGACGTATGTCTTCTATCATTATTGGAGACTAGATAAAAAGCCTAACAATACAGAACGACCGCTAGATTGTTTATTGGAAGAGAAATAAACACGTATGGAGTTTTTCTTTTTCTTTCAAACAGGTTTAGCGTGTCCAGGTATCACCCAGTGTTCAATGAGCAGACGGCTGGTTGGCATTGAGTATGAAGTGGAAGCGTTCCTAAAAGATTGGGTTATTACAAATGGGCGTATGTATATTGACATTCATATGTGTTTACCATATGTACGTTTTCAGATTCAAGAGCAAAGTTTTAAGCCAAACTACGTATAACATCTATCTTGCTCCAATGGTGAAACTTATAGTTTCGAAGGGAACGTGACGTAACATTTCGCGGCACAGAGGATTCCTCATCAGACGTTTTAGGTCCATTTCCAAGAATATCATCCCCGAGCAGGCAGAGTTTAAAACTGGACATTTGCTATTATCAAGAAAGTTTCTGAGCTTCGTTTAAATTTATGCATATCCCTGCTGGCCCTACTTGCATATGGAAGTTTGTTCCACCTGTGAGAACACTTCACTAGGAAGAGGTTTGAACGCAGATTCTGGGACTTAAAAGCCACCAAGATAGATTGCTTGTTTCAGAGGTTGCACTTTAAGCCATGTTGCAAGCGGACAACGAGGTTGACGGTGAATTTATTGCCACAGACTAGAGTATACATGAGTGTCATATTTGATCTGAGTCGCCGTAGCCGAAGAGGATCGAGTACAATCATCTGGTGGTGCTTTGTGCATCTCAGAAAAATGGATAGCCCGGCAGACTTTCCGTAAATACACGTTACAGACTTTTCAGAGCTAGCCTATCAGATTGGAGCAGGTGACTGCATGGACGTGCAGTACTTGAATTGAGGTCGATGTGTATTATACAAAGCTGTTGCTGACCAGCAGGGGAGGAGAACGGGTGCTTCATGTAACTTATCGTTCGTCCAGTTGTGGCCATAAGGAAAAATATGCTCCGCGAAATTGAATGAATATGGGTAACGTACACCCAGGTCTCGCACTGAGTTAGCAGTTGTTACACTATGATCGTTCAGCTCTGTAGTCTTCTGTTATATGGCAAACGTGTGCAACGATGTTGGATTTATTGACAGAAAATTTCATTAGTCAAGTTCGGCACGAAAACTCTAATGAGACAGTCTTTTTGTATATTTCTTAAACAACAACTGAGTTTGCCAGGAAGAATAGTGTAGGCAAGTTTGATGTCATCGACGAATAAGAATGGTTTACCGTGCTTGATAACTTTACAGATATTGTTTATGTACATGAGAAAGGGCAGCGGATCCAAGACGCTCCCTTGAATCATTCAAGGTCTTAAGGATGTATTGAGCTCGTAATATTAACGGACTTTTGACTAGAACAGTCATGGGAAAGTACAAAAGCGAATAGATAATTAAGGTGTTCAATACTAAAGCCGGCCAAACCAATTTACCGGGGATGTGTTACAAGACTTCTGAATGTGGCTAAACTGCTACTGCGTTGGGCGATAAAAACCCTGGTTAAGGTTGTCCAACGCCACTGTAACGACTTTTGAAAATGACCAATTTTTCGTCGCAGGTTTGTTGTAAGAGTTGACACTCCCAGGTAGGATACATTTGTTTAACATAGTTGCACACGCTATTTTCATTTGTAGGAAAATTCTCCACACCACCATTCCTCGCGTTGCACGCAGGAAACTATCTGGTCTTATATATTCTTCTTCGTCGGTCGCGATAATATATAGAGTAACTCGTTGTTTTTCGGCACATGAATATTCCTCATTGAGCAGCTCGTCGCGTGTGCGGTGTAACTTTCTGGGAATGTTCCTAAGCCATCGGATTCTAAGGTTCATTAGAATACGAGCTCGATGTTGATCCATTTCAGATATATTTACTACTGGTGTAGTATTCGAGTCGTTTTCGAGTTCTCTAGTAGTGAAACTTATGCTTTTCCGCACCAGTTGCCGCGGGCCAAGAAAATGGATGCTACAAAGGTTACTTATCTGGGAAACCAACTTGTGTTATGCGCTTGAACACCACAACAAACAAAAACACTCACTTGTGTGTAACGGTGATTAAAAAGGTCACGGTTGCTGCGGTTGCCAGCGCCTATTCAGTATAATAACAACGTTCCACGACAACTTTAGTCTTCTTCAGAATCTCAACACATGCTCCTGTCTGGCTGGTGAGAAGTGAGGTGAGCAGTATAATGCAGTGGGTCGTCGAAACAACACAGTTTTGAATCGTTATTTAGAAATGGACGTCCATTGATTGTGTTGATTCGTCACAATTCCGCACAAAACTTGGGTTGTTCCGTTTTGTAGCGTCTGTACAAAATTTTGCTTCTAACAGCTTTTGCAAGTGTTTTAGATATACGTGCATGCCTGATGTTCAAACCAAACGAAGCTGTGCTTCCGTCTAGAACGTTTGTTCTTCCTTCGGTCACATTCCCTGGTTAGTCACTTATCCAGTAGGAGGTTGTAGAAGGCTGTTATCATTCTTAACGTATTTTTAAGCGTATCCTTTCCAATGGGTAGTTGAGCCACAAAATCGGCATCCCTTTGCACCAGCCACAGGGTTTAGATCTGCTGAGAATACCCTTGTTTACTGTGGAGGAGCTCTGAACCTACGTAACTTTGTAATCCACTGTGAGACACTTTCTTATACATTTGCCACCTTTTTGTGTCAATTTTCAGCTCAGTGAACTTTTTGTGCATATCATTTTAACCACACACGCATGGTTTATTCCATCGACTCTTTGGAAATAAACCGCAGAGTTATTGTGATACTAACTACTATTTATTACCAAGGGTGAAATTATCATTCGAGTTAATGCCGAAGAATAACATCTAAACCTCGGTTTTTCGTGCTTATATGATCATCGTATACAAATAGCCTTTTTCTGGAGTTGCATATTCATCCAGTTCGTCGAGCGTTGTACGACAAATGAAGTTGAGCGGTGGGGCACAGTTTGGGACAACAGGGAAGATTAACAGCAACGGCGTCGTTCTTAAATTATGTTTCAAGTACTGTGTTTCCCCTTCATTCTTAAGAGCATGGAGCATATAGACTGACCCGGAAATAACACCAATCTACCTGACTTACTTTGTACAAGGTACGCCCAAGAATGCTAGTTCCCAGTGTATGCTAGGTTTTGCGAAGCTCACCCGGTTGTATAAGTTATGTCCGTCGTTCTATTTTTAAAGAGATGCATTCCAGTGGCGTCGATCACCACTGTGGCTTGCCCGGGCGATCGACTGCCGGATCCACTGCCTAATCGTTTTTTTGTTTGTTAAACAATGCCAAGTAAGCGTTCGCGAAACCGCTTGTAATTTTTGACTGTAAGATTTTTGCTTCGTACCTGGTTGTATTTTCATTTTATATCTAGTCCTTTTATGTATACTCTGATATTGTAGATCGCATGAACCTTCGAGCTGAAAACTGGACGCACTTTCATTTTTATTAATTCGCGCACGTAGATTTATTAAGTAGCACTGTCTGTCACTTTTTACAAATAAACCTTACCAATTATATTCACCCTTTATTATTAATCAAACATGAAAATTTACTGATCCGATAACTTTTTTTCAGGACAGTAATACTTGAACCTGGGCCGCACAATCTCAGACAAACATCACGTTGCGAACTATCGCTACGCTTCTAAACAACTTCAATCCTCTAGCCATAACCCCCTCGACTTCATGTCACAGACAAGCCGAACGACATTTTGCAGCTATTTGACTGAGATATAGTTCATGCGAGAAGCACCGACATACGATATTCATGCGTGTAGACCTCTTAGGTCACCAACACATTGAGCTAGTAGATCGAAGTCCTTCACAACCTACCTATCACAGGCAAGATACAGCCAGTCCCACGAAAGTGGGAAGATTTCTCATCGTCGATAGCCCCCAGACTTGTATTTGTGCGCATTTTTATCTTGCGTCCCCAGTCGTCTTCCACTGACATAACGTTTGTCTTACAACGATGGCTAACCACACTTGACACTCGGAACCGTCCCCCTCTCTTATTTTTGTTTCAGAGTCGTTAGGAGCTTCGTTGTTGAATTCCTGGTGGCATTTCACGGTTACCATTTACGATGCCAGTTAACCACCAACTCCAATTTGAAAGCGGTTGTTTTGCTGGTACAGCAATCACCTAGATGCCACCGTACTAGTAAAACCGCATACCGACCGGCTGCATGCGGAACAGTCGAACTTTTCTATTATCATTTAAAGGCGGACCTAACCGCCGTTACTACAATCCGCTGGACAAGAGCGTCACAATGGCACCCAAGTGATCACCAAAACCGTACCAAACGTGTCCAATGTTGTGCTTCTTTGCGGTCAGCCATTGTTCTGGAAGCCACTTCTGTCTCATTAAAAATGATCTTTAATATGCCGCTTTTTCATTGTACGTCTGTCCTCTTACAGTCGTTGTTAACTCGCTCGTGGTGATTTCAGACAGATCGCTCAGTAACGCAAAGCTACCAATTCCAGTAACGCCGATTCAGACTGTCGAGTTAATGGGGCCACCTCCCAAGTCAAAACACGTCAGGCAAACAACCACAAGGAATGGAATTTATACGCCACTATCGACAAAACCGTAACAGAAATTCTCCCGTACCTCAAACGCGGACTAGGAGGATTGTTAAATTAGCCGATTGACAAAGGCGTTCAAAATGGCTCAACCTAAAACAAGTTTGCATGTGGCCATTATTCAACGTGATGTCAACGAATAGATGACAGCTTGTCAAACAATACCAACGGAAAAAGTTTTGGCAGGCGAGAAGCGACAACCAGTAAAACGAAGAAGAAAAATTTTGTATGAGCAGTCATGATACTAAATTCATCACGGTTTTTCATTGCACACAGTGAAAGACAAATAGGGGCAAACTTCGGATCATACATCTACAAACGGACGAAACTTGCCTCTGCGACTGCGACTTCCCATATAATTCCAAACATAGGACGACAAGTGCGCCTATCGTTGGCCGTCTATGTGTGTTGGAAATCTGAGGGAAAGGCCACAAGCTGCTTGATCCTAAACATCTTCGCAGCTGAACAATCGTGTTCAATTGGAAGGGTGGCTCACGACTCCTACTAGAGAAACCTTGAAAGTCTTCTCAGAGCATTTAAACAGAGTAACCACTTGTATGTCATCAGAAATGGTTATCGGTACTGATTGCCGGTACCGGACATAACGACGTTTGAACCACCACCGTCTGAAGCCCGCCTATTAAGAGAAAACTCACTGACCTCCGAGCACTTTTCCACAATCGTTAATCGCTTCTCAAGCGACCGATCAAGGTAAGTCACAACAGCCGATTACCACAGTACTATCGCCGGCTCCATTACAAAACCTCATTTAATCCAGGTCATAAGAAGCATTGGCTTAAGGGTCTCAAGTGGGACCTGCTTCTGCTACACTTCGTTTCTCAATAGCTTCAGAGCACGCACCCGACAAGGCGTTCTCAAAAACAACAAGAGACTTGAAGGCGCTTCCCCAGGCGATTTGGAGACGCTCAAAACCTGTTGACCGTTTTATTCATCGCTAACCAGGTTGGTTTGTCATCCACCAATGTGCTTAAAACACACCTACGTACGTTTTGCATGTGCTTCCGATTGCATACAACGGAATGCACTAACTTCATGAGACCTGAACATCAGCCCCTCTACTCAGCTGTCACGTATCCCCAAAAATTCGAGATGTAGAATTTGAAATATCTTCCGGTCGCAGGAAAATTATTTCAGTAGAAACCTCCCGGGAAACTGGTGAACTTTGTGTTTGTGCACCTGCGATTCCAGGGGATTACATCAACTGGTGCATCATGAACATGACAAGGTCAACGGTAACTTACCGCAATTATCCACAAGTAAATCGTAAAATGCGTTCGCAGTGCCTTTCAGAACAGGGGCTGCATTACAGCTTGTAGACGACCTTTTTCATATGCTACGTGGTGGGAGGAATCCCAGTACGCGGTATGTTTATTGACATGCACACATTCGTCTGTTATCTGCTTGGCGCATGTGGCTGCGTCGGTCTGTTAGCACGTTTGTTTCTATGGAGTCACACACTTCCTGGTTGCTTGTCCACTTTGTGCTTGAGCCCTCAGTCGTCTCAGCTGTGATCACCTAGCGATGTCACTTGAGTATCTCAGACAGTTTGTAAGTTCTGCATCATATATAGTTCGTCACCTCCTCAGTTCTATTAGTACTTCGTCATCATTTCCTTTTGAGTATGTTTGGAAACCATTGGTTTGGTGTACACAAGTACTAGAGTGTCATGAACGGTTGGTAGATTTCTAGCGGTGTTAAAGATCCTTGGCTTGTATTCGCCTATTTGCCTGCTGTGAAAACTGTTATATATTCTCTGTCAAACGAATTGTTGGATTGATGTACTCCTCTCTGATTGCATGAAAATTAACTGAGCATGAAACTATAATCTACTTATGCCTGGAGTACCGCACATCGTTGAAAGTCATTAGACTACGAAGTGATTTTCAAGCTATGCAGTTTCTATTGTTTTTAACAACTAACGATACATCACTTATATGCAGCAGCACTTTTGGACCACCCTCCGCATGTCGTTCAAACTGATCTGAAGGGCCTTGCACCACAATACAAAACTTGCGCAAACTGCTATGCTGTTCCTTCTGTCCACCTACTCACTTGACAATATTTATCTGATCTTTCAGCCAATTTCCAGCTCCCTCACACGGCGAATATCATCGGACCCCCGATGGCACCTCGGAATCTCGGAAGCTTGCCTCTCGGACCCTGGTAACTTGGAATATTGTTATGATCATCTGGAACTTCTGAAAACACCTTCTTTATATCGAATTAATTGAATAGCACGGCGTACCGAAATTCGTAAATATCGAATTGTATCCGTCCACTTTGTTGTCGCTGATAGTCTAGCGAGATACGCCTGCATTTAACTTGGCTGTTCAATAGTTCTTGCTTGGCCACTGCAAAACCAGTAAAACAGCGCGCACGACCCTATATGTTGTCAAGCTGAAAAGTTTAAAGGGAATCATATACGCAGGCGTCGACTTCAAAGTTGGGGCATCAGAAGGAGCCGAGAAGAATTTTCCAGGGAGACCGGCAACAGTTTGCTACACTCTGAACGGAAAGAATGTGGGCCATCAGTGATTTATCATCTTCATCCGGTGAAGTAAATTGAAACTTACCTAAAATCACTGATGGCAGGCATGATATGCCTGCAACAGCACGGCTTGTTGGTACAAAATTCTCGTCTGATAAATCTATCCTGTTATCCAGAGAAATACCACGGCGACTGGACGGAAGAAATAGAGGTGAGGTTTGCCAACTGATTTTAATGGAAGAGCTTGACCGTGATCATTGTCTGACGCATGGACCAAGGAGTCTCCAATCTAGCCTCTGGAGGAACCAAGTGGACTGTGGTTCAGCTTTATAACCGAGGAATTTATGTGGAAGCGAAAGATGTCATACACTGAAAGGTGGCTGGCTGTAGTGAACTTCCTCAGAGCTAATTTCCGGACCATCTACTTTTTTAAATGCATCTGGAGGACTCAGCTCAATTATCTATCTGCGCATGCCACTTGTTTAAGAAGGATGCAAACACATTCGGGTGCTCCACTGGGACCTCCACAGAGCGAAATTTGAAGTACTTGTAGACGATGGCTGTAAAATGGAGGTCGCCTCTGCATGCTGATTTGTGTAGGCGGCAAACAAATTGGCGTCTAAGCGAAACGATGTCATTGTTCTTCCCAATGTTTGGATCGTTGTTAGAATTGAGGGATCAGGGGCTTAGGTGAATGAAAGTTTTATGTCTCAACCTAGTTGGCAACGGTCGTTTGTAATAAAATTCAAAAGTTGCACCAGTAAGTTAAAACGATCGCATAACTATAACCAAAGATTCTAGCCCTTACCTACAACCGAGTTTAGAATTCAGTGTATGGGCATGCAGTTCCTACTTAGCAAATGACGAACAGTCTCTGCATAGGATAAAGCGCGGATCTACAATGATATATTTGAGGCCCAAAAAATGGGTTACAATCTCAGGGTAGTTAGAATTGACTAATGTTCCTCCAAAGCAGGCGCAGGAATGCTGGCCTGATTGAAGTTTCCAAGTTAATGAAGGGCGTTCTGGACGCCAGTACGTAACTTTTTGCCCACACTCAATTGTCAGCTCCTCGAAGATATGGGATCGAAAATGCTGACGCGCAAGTCGGAATGAATAATCCGGGCCTGATCTTGTCATGTCGGTTGGTGAACCCTTGGCATAAGCCACTGCGCTAGGTGATGGTGTTCATAGTAGTGACTGGCTTCAAGTGTTGACCCGGTAGGCTGATGGTGTTGTTAGAGACTGCGGCCTTTTCCACCTCCAGCCTGTAAGTCTGCTTACTTCCTCAGTATCAGAATTACCAGCCGTTCGTGTGTAGTTGAATCCATATCTGTGGCCTGAGTGTTTGCGTTAGTCATTCCTCCTTAGTCCGTTTTGTCTTCTACGCTCAGTGATTCTTCTCCGTTGTTTTATTTATCTTTATTTCAGACTTAACCCATGTATTGATGTGCGCCAGCCCAAATGATGGCCCTGGTGACAAAAGACCAAGTGGTGAACATGTTTTGAGGACAGCAATTGGCCGTTACCATTTTTAATTTATCTTGTATGTTTCGGTAATGAAGGTTCGGGGATTTGGGTTATTTCAACTTTGAACACCACCCAAATTTAATCGCAGCCTTTGCATTCGCATAAAATTTTCCGTTGACCCACTTAGAAGAGAAATGCTAGACTGGAGTAAGCGATGTTCACCTTTGCACTACCTTAAGTTCCCGAACCTTCACTATTGATTCGAACCACGGTCATTATGTTCAGTGTAGACAGTAACTTCAACTTAATTGAGAAGTGCTGATCACTGGGTAATCTGCTGGAAAGAACAGGGTGATTCTGTTCATTCTCCACTCGAAATGATGTGGCAAGCTAAACGTTAATTTTTGTGCTTGTGTGTAACATCCCTTAACCTCACCTCCCACCTCGTTAGAACACATGTGCATCATTTTGGCTTCATTGGCTAACGTTCCAATAGACGGAGTTTCAGCGCACGGCCGTTGGTTTTTCACCCTTGTTCAGTTATTGACCGACAGGCTAACTGCACGGGGAAACATGTTACCTCCATGTTTTTATCGTCCCACTCAGTGAGAAATTTGGCCTATTTGTATATAACGTGCAAGTTCATCTGTTGTTTTTCTTATGGCCACTAAGTCCCCATTTGGTTGTTTCGTTGGGATGACTGCTACGTTGTACCGTAGCCCATGAGTCATATCGGCTAGCGTTTGAAGTCACTTGGTTCTCGACCGTTAGAACTGTCCTCACCAGGCTAAAGTGAAACAGTGACTTCGCCGGTTTCCAGAACGAAGAGATTTTTTGAGCTTACAAGTGGAGGATACTAACTTCACTAGCACTTGCCTCGGGCCATGTAAACTAACAGGAACTTAGGTGAGATGTTGGTGGAAATGCTGCACCGTCCGCATGGTAACGTTTTACAGCCTCTATAAATGAATGGGAGAGACCGGATGAGTGGCACACAACCACTACGGTCGCTATTCACTGGGAGTCCCGTTGAACAGACTGAAAAATTACACGGCAGTAGACGTCACGGATATTGTTAGAAATCATCGGGAAAGACTGATCAGGGACGAGATGTTTTGTCTCTGGTTGAAGACCGCATTCTTAGCCCTGCACAACACAGTCTCCTGCGAGTGGAAACCGCATTGTCCAATCCTTCACACTCCGCAGCTGAAGTCACAAGCAGTTGGATGAAACGCAGGACAGTCACGATATGATACCAGCAACTCAAAAACTGCTTCCATCCGACAGTCACCATTATGTCGTTCACAAGTTAGCATGGATTGACATCTTCAGATTCAAAGGAAACAGAGTAATTAAGTTACTGCTGAGTGGTAGGGGGTTTTGATTTCCATATCGAGTGTACAACACCCTCAGCCGTTCGCAGCTGTTACATTCCCGTAGAGCTTTCAGTCGGCCCATTTCGAAAAGAAACACTAGAATTGAGTTTCGCTCATATTATAGATTGTCAGTAGTGCATATCTTTGCCACGGCCGGGACTAGAACTCTGACTACATTTTCATGGGGCAATCGTGTTGACCACTGCGCCATCGGCCTCACATCAGGCATGACCAAATTATCACAGACAAACGCTCAGCCACGTTCGCTTGTGAGCAGTGATGAGATTGCCCCACCGCCTCGAGGGGAGATACAGCAACTGTCCTCTTAACCCCAATGGATGACCCCTGAACCAGGACGTCTCCCAAGTTGAAATCACACCAATCATTTACTTGTTGACTCATGCAGCGTGGCCGGAGTTCCTGTCCAGGTCGTGTCAAGGAGATACACCACTGACGTGCTCTAATGAGAACGAAACTCGGGTCTAGTGGTTCTTTTTGAAAGGGGCCGACTGAAAAGTTTGTGGAAATGAGGCAGCTACTATCAATTATGGATGATGTTAAGTCTGTAAGTTAAATGAAGCAAAAGTTGGAAGTGACATCATTGAGGTTGGTACGGGGCCACAGTGTTGTCCTTCACGCCACTATAGCGGTCAACACATTTTCTAAATTTCTTGTGGCTAATTTTTTGACGGGGCCTAGCCACTCTTGTGTAGTGCTTGCAGATGACGTTCAGAATGTAAAATCGATCGCATCTTTTGATGATGACCCCGGTTCGCATTAAATGGCGCGTAACGTGACAACCAAATAAGGCATTTTTTGAAGTCCGATAGTAGGAACGATAATTTGACTTCAAAAGGGTTATTGAGGGGACGCTTGTAAAAGCTGATTTGAGTACGGAACTAAACAGGCTACCATAAAATAAAACAAAACTTCTAACCCAGGGGTGATGAATCTGGAAGACCATTATTTTATCAAGCTACGCACGGTGGACTCACAACTTCTGTTGGTAGCTTGCACCCAGGAGAGACGCGTCTGTGATTCAGTGAACATCTGCAGATTCCCAGCCAGATTTGCAACCAGTTCAGACAAGAAGATGTCTTTCTATTGATGTGTTTGTTGTTATTGTTTTGCTCAAGTATAATAGAAGTATTTTAGAAGCCAGAGGGAGGTAAACAGCAACAAACCTCGACATAAAATCTAAGAGTAACACGGTCCAAAACCAACTATTTATGTGAATACGATCAAATGTAACGGTTCATGTAATAATGAAGCGACAAAGCGCAAGTGAGGCCAGGGGTGCAGGTAAACAAGTGTTCAATAGTAGAGCGCAAGAGTGAACCAACTGTATGAGAACTAAACTCCACAAGTAAAGGAGAACTTATGAATGAACCATGTTTAATTTTGAAATTCAAAATTTCATGTAATTTAGACCGAATAACAATGGGGAAATGGCACCAATTGTTGAAGCAAGAAGAATGGTGATCGGTGCAATTTATCTAGGAAGTGGGGCATAAGAGCACTGTTAGATAGTTCATGGCGATTTAGGGTAATTCACTCAGTAACGCGTATTCGATAATTACACTAACGTCCATTCAGACTTTCGGGTTAACGGGACTATCTTCCAAGTCCAAAAAACGTCAGAAAGGGCGATCAAAAGGATTGCAATTTATACGGTACTGTTTAATAAGATTACAACAATGGTACTGTCTTACCTTGAATATGAATCAATGGGGTACACAAACTATCCAGCAAATGAGTTCAAAATGGGGCAACTAAGCACGTGTGCACAAACGACCACTAGTCAACGGGAAATGATCTCATTAAAGCAATCGGGTACAGATGAAGGTGAGAACGTGTCATCAACACCAGGGAAGAAGTGTTAATAAATAGACGGTAGTAGTTGTAAGAAGGAAAAAGTAAACGTTTTATGTGCAATTATGGTTCAAAACTTGTTATGATTGTTTACTGCGCACAGCAAGGAAATGAAGACAGATTGGGGATAGGCTTTCTACAACCAAACCAAACACACCTCCACGGATTCATCGTTCCGCATCATATCAGACAAAAGACGACAAGTATATCGGACGAACTTCAGCAAAACCAACGACCACTTTTCAACAAAGTCGACAGTAAGTGAATCAATCACAACATTCTCAACTATAATTCAAAGAACCTTTACGTAGTCAACAGAAAATAAAGAATGAATCGATGGAACACAGCAAAATGTAGCCAGCAAACTAAGTTTAATTGACACATGTTCTCAGTTTGGCAGAAGAGCGGTGTCATGGTTGAGGTCTTTAAATGAGTGCTCTGGTAACAGATAACTAGGATTCACCCATCATATTTAGCTTTTAGGAACCCTCGATTGTCCATTTGGTGGTTAATTAACATTAGTGATCACAAGGCCAGGGTTTGTTGGGAAAGAATAATTTCAAAACGTCACTTCAGTTTCTCACGGCCTGCCTGCAGATACAACAATCTGTTGCTCGGATTTACGAGAAAAATGTCTAACGGGTGACCTAAAATGTTCACACCAATATACAATTGAATTGTTTTACCGTATACGGCAAACTGTGTACAATCATGAACACCCTGTTCACGTAAACATATCCCGTGCCTTGGGAAGGTCGAACGGTTTGTTCGCAGTTGTTATGACCAGATCCTGTCATGGCCGATTATGGTGTTTGTGGTTCTGATTCAAGAGAAAAGAACAGATTAGTCGAGGTCCCGTTGAGGTCTTCAGAATTCTGAAAGGCAAGTGGCGCAAATGTCAGTGGCTCGTTGAAACGATTTGTTTATTATGCTGTCACCGGAGGTTATGGACTGTGATTGGCGGAGACCGAGGTCCGTCTATACCTGCGGGCTGATTTCTCCAGTCGTCTAGTAGGAACTGCTTGGCACAAGTCCCATCGGGAGAATTTTACAGTGGTGCCGTTGTTCCTTCGAAGCGTTTCTGGATAGCGTTATGCTGAAGATCTTTTCAGACCCTCTTTGATGCAGGAGCCAAGATCGTGATAGAAATTGCAAGCGGCCGAAGACGTCGCAAATTGTGAGCCGTTTCAACATCTCTTTTTACTCCCGTTGATTCAATTTGCTAGCACATAGGTGTAACAGGCAAGCCAGACGTTCTGGCTACGTGTACCAGTTACACTCGTAAACCAACTTTGAGCATCGTAGAGACACCGGGGGACAGCGTTCTTCTGAAGTAAGGGTTCCAACGATAGTCCTGTGAAGGGAGACAATAGAAACAGTCGTGAGCCAAAAGCCCAGTAAGAGATGCACACGAGTCACACAATCTAAAACAAAAGTAGCACCAACAACACGGCAGCACGATACGTTACATAGGGGAACCTTGAATTTCCCGCATTATATCAAACAACTGCCTTCCAAAATAACTTAGATTATATTTTGAGCAGAACGGTGGCCATCTCATCATCAAACACTCTGATGCCGTGAATTCTGACGTGTGAATGTTTGTGAAAGTACAATTGTACGTACATGGGGAATGACGGTTAGATGTGTGTGTGAGGTTGCAAAGTTGTATATGAGGAAATAAGGAGAACTGCTTGGGGTATTATAAAACAGACGCATCTGGTCCAGCACTTCGTGACTGGTTATGTGGAATCTGGTTGTACTCGTTTCACAGCATGATAGTAGAGAATTAGCGGATGTCAGCAGCTTAATAATTTTTGTGCTTTTATGTATCTATGTATTACCGCGGCTGTTAACCAGTCATCACGTATCTCCGTAGTGAATCTTGGTACCTCTTCATTTTCCCTTGATTTCGTAACTTTGGAATCCTAATATTGTCGTGGAAGCCGTTTGGCACAAGGTAGGAACCCGGAACACCAGATCAGACCGGTGAAGCTTTGTAAATCCCCGATAACCTAGAGTGAACAGGACAAGATTTTATAAGTTTGTCGAAGTGGTTCCCAGTCCAAGGTCGTTAAAACCCGGGAAAAATCTCAGCTTTCTCTGAATGTCAACTTTTCGACTCTTCCGAGCTCATAACACAGGACACAAGCACGCCTGAGCGTCACCAACG